>JAHMML010000004.1:2177040-2245723 GCA_020341155.1 Eciton burchellii
TRAAAAMAARWMGTTGAATATATGTAACATTATGCGAGATTGATTTCACACACACATTTGGATGGCACCGTTGAGCTTACTTTTAATCGTTCGGTTTTGATTTTTTTCGTCGTAAGATTTATCTTAAAATTAGCCCGAAGATGTATGAAAGATACGCTGATTGCGTATTTACTTTTCTTTACAAATTTTTTTTCCTTAATAATATTTAAATAAAATTTCTCTCTCTCTCTCTCTCTCTCACTCTCGTTCAGCTATTCGAGCTCTTACACGATTGCATTCTTGTCAAAAAAATGCAATAAATAATTTACTCAGAAAATCCATTATTATTTCATATATCTCGCTAAATTAAAACTAAATCCTGCTATGTCGCCGGGATAAACCGTTTCATACAGCACATACATACACACGTACATACACACATATATGCAGTCTCTTATTTTTACTATATATAATCCCTCTATTTCCTCTACATCTTCCCTCCTTTTGTTTTTCTTCGTTCCTGCTCCATTTTCAAACACGACCATATAAAAGTAGCATTCAGAATCAGGCAGACTTTGAATTTCAATCGTGCCTTGAGGATCCATCAACTCTATCAACGAATCACTTTGTAACATAGTATGATAGGATCTCGTCGAAGTGGTGTATCGCGATTCCATACTCTACATCTCTTCAGTTTCCTTGCATATCAATCAACCAGTCTTGTTCTCCTTCTCTATCTCCTACTGAATTCTTTCTTCAAACATATGCGATTTCTATATCGGCATTTTCATCAGTGATTTCATTCTGGCTCCATTCCGTATTCTCATTCTTCTTCCTCTTCCTTTCATTTTTTTACGTGTGCGCGTATTTTTTTTCACTAGTCATGTAAAAAATCGATTCGACTTAAATGATGAACGGTCATCAATCATTAGTCATGTCCTTCAGCTCGGTATACGCGATCTGCTTCCGGTACAAGTTGCTACCGCCCGATAACACTTTCCTTTTGTTTGGCATTGTCGATAGACCAGGTACATGATACTGTCGTCTTTTGTACATGACCATCCTATGAAGAAAAAAATTCAATTAAATATACGGCACAATAATTATATTCCTGAAAAAAGTTAAGAATAAGATCGATGAGAATACTTCTTAATTTTCGGAAATCGTATATTAACTTGCAATTTTCGAAATTACAACAAAACTATCCATTTACGTGCATTGCTGCGATATATCTCTGTAGTTAGATCACAACTATAATTACAACTACAATTATAGTTATGTAATGATTCAGAGCTGTATTATTAATATCAATGTCCTTTTTAGAAAAATATTAAGATACAATTTATTTTTATATAAAGAATACAATTATATAAAAGCGCTATTAAAGAACTCGATTACATTTTGCACCAAGATAGTAATCAAGGGCTCGAATCATCATGCGCTGGAATATATCTTTGCGTCGAAGATGCATCCAATTTTCTTTCAAAATTCATATATTCGAATGCAAGAAAATACACTTAAAGTACAAGATTTTTCTTTCTTTTCAAAATACAGGAATGTTATCTTATGCTTAAAATCCGTTATATTTAATTATTTTTGAAATTATTTTGGAGTTAATTTTAATGCTCATTGCAATTGGTAAGAATTATATATACCATAAAAAATTTATCATTGTTTTCTCACAAGAGATTACGTAAAAGAAATTTGGATGTAATAAAAGGCAATGTCCTGTTGTATTTTTCCCTGATATTAATTAATTCTTATAAATTTTTTTAAGACAATTATATTTTTTCGTTTAAAAATGTGTCCTTCGCTCGGTTTCTTGCGAATCATTTTATCTTTGTCAATATTAGAATTAATTCGGCGCGTTATATACAATCACAGGCCAATCCTTGAGCACGATCTAATGTCGGCAGGAATTTGCGCAAAAAGCCTGAATGGCAAATGTAGTCACGCCTATATCACGTGTATATTCATCGTGGCGGCCATTCGTTTCCTTCTCTTTCTCTGCACACGCTATCGCGTGTGTGTGCAATTGCATCGGTATCTTCATGAGGGTACCGATGATTACAGCTAGTAGCTTCATCACGCTTATCGCGATGAAGACGTAATATAGTGCTTCGTCCAGCAATGATGGAATATCTCGAGTACCTAAAATATTGCCTTATTAAAGGCAAAAAGTACTCTATGTATCCAGTATATCCAATGTTCTCATTTCCCATGAGAACTTTAAATCGGAAAATATATTTTATTTTATTTAACACTCAATTATCTTTTCTGGATAAATCTTTAAATTAAATTTTACGTATCTTTTCTCTGTAAGTACATGTATGTACGTATGTACACAGATAAATAAAGTATGGATATAGCACATATATATTTAAGTCTTCAGATTATCACACTTTAGAATATTTACATGTACAAATTTTTGGACAACATTTTAAATACTTTTATCTAACATTAATCTCAATTTCATGAAATTTCATTTCATCGCGCGTTTTCTTAAAACTTTCTTTTTTAACATTAATTTTCTCTTTCGAGTGGTATAATCTCAGGATCTCGCGAAATAATCCTTTGCCTATCACTACGCATCTTTTGGATCACTCTGTATCTAATCATCACGAGCTTGACTACTATTTGCATAATTACAGACGGCAAGCTGAACACCATCGAAGGCGACAAAATCTCCATTTATCGACCACGATGTGATCAAATAATAATTATTACAATAATGAAGACTTAAATGCCACCTGTTGTAAGATACATTTTTGCAATTAATACATTTTTAAATAAATATTTAAAAATATAGCGGATACAAATTAATTCCTTTTTAATTCTTTATTATCATATCTCATTCCTGCGAAATTTTAACAAACACAGTTTTCTACGGTTGTTTTCGCAATCAAATACATCCAAAATATAAATCGTTTCGTCTTGAAAATCTACATAAATTATGACATTTTTCAATGCCTCAATTAAAACTATGATATTTTAATCTATCAAAAAATACATGTTTAATGTACCTTACAGATTGTGTTGCTCTACAACCGATTCTTGATTGTACATTAGATAGACTTACCAAATCTTCTAAAGAAAACGAGGAGATCTGTTTATCCGATCTTAACGAAAAATATCTGAAATATGTGTCACGATACGATCTTAATGAAAAATATCTGTTCTAAATATGTGTCACGACTACTTTGTAAAAAATAACATGCAACGTTGGATTGGCGAGATGTGTCACAGGATGGGTTATATAAATATCTGATTTATTTATTTTATTGATTAATTATCGCATAAGGAGACGGACTTTGATGCAGGAAGCATGCATAACACACTCGCTCTCGCACAAATGGATTTTAATGAAAAAAGGTAATATTCATTCATCAAAATAATCACCTTCAAATACTGTTAGATAAAACTAAATAAAAAAGAATCGTGCAATACTTCGTAGGACAAGACAAACACAAGATATATCTACGCATGCTTTATCATCCTGACCGGATGACAAAAAAAGTGACACATTTGGGATACGAGATACGGGCTTTGCCGTTTGAACTAAAATCGATAATTTCGCATATAAATAAATTATAAAATCCCTTCAATATTTAAGCATTTATAAATGTAAAGTGGATATTCTAGAGGCTATTCAGCTAATTATGTATTTACCTGAAAAAATTAATCGTTTTTAAAATAAATATAAACGAGTCCTCTTTTCTAAAAAATGCATCTTCCTGAGCATCCTCCCTTTAATATGCTTTATTACTTAGATAATTTAGAATTTAGTCTATAGATTTATTGATACGAACGCAAAAAAATTCCTGAGATCATATCTCTAACGTTTCACTATATTACGTTAAATGTTCGTTGATTCGTTACAAAGAGAATGATTATCGCGACCGAAAAAAAGAGGATCATAAAAGGCGACAATTCGCGAATTGAAAGCAAACTATCTATCATTGTTACGGATCAACTGTGTTGTAAATGAATTGTCCGTTGCTACTTCGTACTTTTCCCGTAAACACGTTGACGCTTCTTGCTTAATACTTATTCGTGCGCTGAAAGTTCGAATTATATTTTAAGGCATCTTTCGAGTAACGATAAAGATTAAAAGAGTAATCTTGGCGAGATGCCCTTAATGTCGTCGAACGCTTCGTAAAGATAAAATAACTAGGCATCATCGTATGCATAATTGACTAGATGAGAATCCATCCTTTCTCAGAAAAGAGAAAGAGCAGAATCCTTCTCGTTATATCTTTTATTAATCCTGCTAGAACTACCATTCCTTCGATTTCTTTAACCATTATATTCTTTTTGTAACCATCCTATTCTCTTTCAAGGAATCTTAATTCGATTCTCCTCAGAATATCTTGGAGATCGTTTTTCTCTTGTTACATACATATGTGTGACATAATAATAATTTATCTAATATCTAATAATACTAGTATAGTGGTTAACGGCTAATCTCAAAAGAAAATAATACGCATTGACTTATCCTAAAGACTAAAAATTCGAGAAATCGCTCGCGATATTTCCAAAAAGTTTCAGACCTAAGAGTAAAAAGGACAGATCCCTGTAAAAGAAGGATACTCGAACGTAATTCGACCAGCGAAATAGTCCGATAAATGATCACAGAATATCCCTCGTAACAATGCACGTTTGATGGAATGATTAAGTAATAAATTGTTTAACGGTAATAATCCTGTGTTACCCGTTAGCGAGAAGAGCCACGATATTCCTACAAATGTAACAACTATAAATATATAATTGGAAAGGCACATGTTGCAAATATTCAGGTGCGTATTGGCGATATATAATCCTTGATATGTAATTATCTATAAAAGAATTATTACAAATGTAATCTTCTCCAATCGAAGAATCCTGAATCGCGAGAAATGTTAAGCGTGAGTGAGAAATATTTGTAAACTATTTAAACAAGATTAGTAAACGTGATATGGATAATATATCGCGAGTAAACATGCGACAGACTCGTGTGTCTTCTCTGAATTAAATACTTATATACGGAATAATATCGTTAAAGAATACATGTATTTATAGATCATAGAATATTCTTTGGAAGCGCAAGAGCGTGGCAAGAGAAATCATATCCCGTTTCGAGGCCTCCTCGCATATCCGGAATAACTTACAATAATATACGTAAGAAGAACAGTGCCTGCACTTGTTTCTATTTGGTCCTTTTACCCGTTAACAATCTTTCTTCATCGATCGTTCGGTTATGAAGTCATATAAACCGAATGAGCGAAGAAGGAAGGTAAGAATATTACTTAGGTTAATTTCATTTTCTTATAATTAAAAATGTCTGCTATCGCATACACACACACACGCACGCACGCACACACGCACGCACGCACACACGCACGCACATCGACTATGTAACCTTTCCGCGAATTTTATCCTAGGAGACTTAGAGCACATAGATATCTGAAACAAAAAGAAGAAAGATATTTTTTAATACATATTGTTAATTAATCAATGAATATATTTTGTAAGAAAATGAAAGAATTGCAAGATTAATAAAGCTTATTTATAACAAAAAATATATAAGTTTTTAATAATTTCTCAATGTCTCAATTTGACACTTACCTCACCCTATAAATCCTGCTGCTAATGATATGATAAGAGCTAGAAGCCCGGTCAGCATCTGGCCAGCTGTGGAAATGACTTGCGATGGAGCCGCGTTTTCGATTATGTCGTCGAACAAAAAGTAATCCTCCGCGGTCAATTTATCACCATACTTATCCAACAAATCCATAACAACTCCATTTGACCAGCCGAAACCAAGTTGTACCTCGTATTCGCCTCCACCACCATGCCCGCCTAAGACAGTCGCGTCGTACTGTGAACAAAGAATTTAATTTTTCTGCACTTTAGAAGGATATCCTGTTAGAGAAAATTATAAAAATAATATAGATTAAGTAAAAGGAAAAGATAAATTCTATAGATATATCCTTGATATGATTCCAGTTTTTAATTTGTTAAACGGACGCAGAATTTCCTTCTTATTTCTTGAAATTACCTTCTCGTACATGTTGTGCGTCTCATTATAAGCTTTGTAGTTACTACGGACCCATCTCAAGCTGATTTCATAGGCCAATCGCTGTGCCCACGCGTCACCCGTATTGTTCAATGACATAATGAAGAAATATTGGAGAGGCGGCCAAGCATTAGGGTAGTCCCACTGCTCACCAGAGTGTTCCAACGTAGTGGGTATGCCACCGTGGTTCACCATGATCTGATTCTTCTCAAGGTACTTGATCACCTTCCACACGTATTCCATCCTTTTCGATGTGTCATAACAGTCCGTCCAAAGCGGCAGGATGTTAGTCGGATAAAAGTAATCCCTTTTAATATCGTTTAGAATGTCGTAGTCCAACCAAGCGCCCACCTCTTCATGCCACAACACCGTCATAACTGCTTTTTTCCACTTTTCAGCTATATCATCGTAATATACAGCTTTTGTCTCATTACGCATCTGACGATTGTATTTGGCCAGCAGAACGGCATTCCGATATATTATGGTATTCAAATCGACTGGGATAATTGATCTGCCCTTGAGATTCGTCAGATTACCTGAAATCCGTCAAATTTCGTCATTAAACAAGTGTTCTCCAATTTACTCATTACATATCGTCGCACATATCGAACGAATAAAAGATCGTATGACATCGCATTGGTAAGCTTTAATTCACGAAGTATAGCAAAGTGAGGCAGCCTGAACGTTACAAACGGATCTAATGATTCCGCACTGACTGCAATAGTCGGCTGTGCAAAAAAAAAATGGATTTTAAAGTACTGATGCCTCCAGCAGCAAGGCTTTCACTTAGGAAACGAGACGGAGGGCCTTGAGGCACGCTCAGATCTCATTGAAGATACCATATTTATTGTAGAATACGCGGCACAATAATTGTGGCTATAGCGTGTCTAAGAGCATGTACATGCAGGTAGAATATATCATTATGACCGCGGATCGAGACATAAAAAAATTATGGCGAGCAAATTAAACAGCATTCTAATATCTCTCGGCGTCGTTAAACGTCGGTTTTACATAATCATTTTGGATAATCAAGGAAATCATATTTAAAAAATTACTCGGCTGGGAGACGTTACGTGTTGAGAAGTTCTCTTTACACAGAGACGTCTATTCTTCTTTTTCTTTCGAATATGATTCTCATAAGAGACTACAATTAACATGGCACGTCATTTTCTGTCGCCTTCACTGACGATACGCTTTACTCAGCTGTTTATCAAAGCCGTTTTACAAAACATACGCACATATGTACGCGTATATCGTTGCTCACTCAGAAAGACTTCTATTTTTAACATGCGGGAAGCAATTAAAGAAAATGATAATTACCTTTATTAGTGCCCTCGTTTATGAACCATCGACTAGAAAAATCCCATCCGGATTCGGCTGCCGTTTTTAATTCCGAATAATAACTGTCCTTCTCCTCGGCAGTTCGGAAACTTTGACTCGTCAAATAGTCCTCCCTAATTATCGAGTCGCAGGATTAAAAAGTTGCAAAATCCTGATTCGAAATTAGAAGATTGAGGATACGACGATTTACTTCGGGATTTTTTAAAATTACTAGCGAATCTGCATCGCTTACAAAATCAGATTGCATGTTTCAAAACACGAGTTTTTCACAAATAATGGAATAGAATATTACTGAAGAATATGTAAAAATCTATACTTAAAAGTCAGTTCTAAATTTGCTCTAAATTTACTTCGATTGGTAGATCATTAATTCCTCCCGAAATTTATCTCATCGTCATTGTCGCATATGCTAGTCGATTACTTATGGGACTTACTTGTAAGATTCCGGTCGAGGGCCTGATGATTCTTCGTAATACCTGGCAAGCGTATAGTTCTTCCCATTTTTCTCAATATCCACTGTTCTATTCGTCATCCAAAACTCGAATTCCTTTTCCAATAGCCAGAGGTTCTCTTTCAACCAAGCATCGTCGTGAGTGATCTTCAGGTACTCGTCCACCATTGATATCAAGAGTGGCGGATGCGAGCGCATTGTATAATAGATTCTACCACCGTTCGGTATGAAGCCGATTTTATCGACGATCGCCACAAAATTGTTAAGCATGCCCTTGACGGTAATGTGCATCTCGGACAATAAAAGACCCTTGATGATCCAGTACGAGTCCCAGTAGTAGAATTCGCGGAATCGCCCGCCAGGTACGATCACCGGATTCGGCACGTAGATGATGGAATAAAGCTCCTCGTTGATTCTCACGTCGTCCTTCATCTTTCTGCCCAACGACTTCCAGATGTGATTGAGATCGGAGCCGAACTTGCGCAGGTCGTTGTCCTTGATCTTCTCCAGGAACTTGGGACTGGCCGTCCAATCGGCCGGCTCCCAGTGCTCGAACTCGTAACCAGCTGGCTCGAACGTGTCATTGACGAATTTTTCCACTTGCTGCTTGCTCGGCGAGTTGCTCACGTTCTTCATGAACATCCAGAACAACTCCAGCGTCTCGTTCGGCGGCTGCTTCATCTTCATGTCGACGAAGTACTTAGAGTCCTTGTAGATGCCGGCCATCTGTATCGTATGTAACAGCTCGCCATGGCAGTATATCTCACTGAAAAGGCACGGTATATGGACTATTTGGCACACGGATCAACGAGATTGGGCCCCCTAGAGTCGCACGACTGGTCGCAACGACGCCCCGTCTCGTTGACTGAACCGGTCGCGGGATATTAATGCGAATGAGAGAAACAGGATAATGTCACGTTAGTAATATCCGATAGAACGGACCTTGTACACGAGAGCACAGAAGGTCTCTTACGCAAAAGGAAGGTAGGGAGGTGAAGTCTCCCATAAAATAAGTTACCAGGATCATTAATTTACGCGATTGATGCAAATCTATGCTGATAACGAGGATTCTCAATCACAATCCCATGATTTATTAATTCTTTTTTTCTCACGCGCTATCAGTTGGCCTTTAAGGACTCTTTCCTTTTTTTCTTTTCACCGCGACAGCAAGTTAGTTCTAAAGAGGCTCTACTCGTGGAGCTATAACGACTCGAGTCATGAGTTATCGTTCAGGTTTACGAGGCGCACGTTTCAGACACACGTTTCAGGCATTATTTATCATTTGGGCTCGATATCTGGATCAATATCGATCAAAGTTGAGGACATTTTATGCGATGACATGGTGCATAATTGAAAAGAATCTTCTCGGACATAGAGAGGATGAATTTCTAATCCATCTGGTCCAATGGTTCTTATGAAACCATAGGATATCATAAAAAAGAAGAAAGCACTGATGCTTCCAGCGGATCCATCAATCAGTCGATCGTTAGCCTCGTAAATAATGATGATGCATTAAAACTGATCACGCGTAAATCACGCTTAGGTAGCAAAATGCGATCCTATAATGGCTCCTTTCCATGAATTGAAAGGTATTACGAGTATCCTGATTCACTTCCGGATGCGCACCTTCAGCCAAGAAGACGTTAAACTCATCAGGAAACATGACAATGAGCAATACGAAATTCAATGATATTTTATAATAAAAACCTAGCAGGATAATAGAACCTTCGTCAATGAAGCAACAGATTTATACGATTTGTGCATTTCGATAGGCAAGCTTCTTCTCGAGTTCCAGCTCGAAAACTTGAGAATGAGTCGCGCGCGCGACGTCCCAGACGTTCGCGAAGTTGCGATTTCGCGCGGAGATGATCGGCCGCACACGTGCGGCCTTGACATAGAAAATTACTGTGTCTCGGATGCGTTCCGCGACCAGCGAAATTGGAATCGAGCTACCGATTGCGATCTCAGGACGCAAGATCCCGCCTTCGCGTGACGGAATGCGTGGAAAGCGACGACGATCAAAAGTGTGCCATCTCGTTATCATCGCTCACACGCACGCCGATCATCTCATTCGTCGTGCGCGCAAGATAATGATCCTCCTGCCCGCTAAAAAGCAATCCGATCTCTCGCATCACAGGTGAATGAGATTTGTGGAGGCAAAAATATGCAAAGCGTATCTCCGCGGAGCCTTCAACAATATCTGATCGCTGATTCACAATTACGTGTGAGTATGATGTTTGCAACGTAAACCCGCGACTGCGACCTAAGATAGCGATGTTTTCTCGACATCGTCACCTGGCTAAAGAGAGAAGCGTAATTTATCGGGAGAATCGTAATTTAGATGACCGGACGTGTCCATCATCGACTTTATCATCGGCGGCTTGAAAAATGACGTAAAAATTTACTCGCTCAATATACTATCTCCGGAAATCGAATGTATATCCCGCTCTCACTTGCGGTCACTTAAACGCGCGATAGCGATGTCTCAACAGCATTTGCGTCATTTGCCGAGTAATATCGGTTTGTTGTTATACGGAGATCACGTGGTCCTTGAAGCAAGCGCAACGTAAGCGTTTTGCGAGAGATACACTTCCAATCATGCTCGTTACGTTCGTTATCGATTCTACCATGCTTTCCAGATCGCACGACGGTCACGCGACGATTAAGTTAAACGCATCGTGCCGATTTCGTCTTCGTTATGTCTTATCTATCCGTTATCGGCGGACGCCGAAGAGTATGCTACAATACGCTCGGTTTCCAGAGCGATCTCCTCGCGACTGCGTATATGATTAATTATCATTATCTAATTTTATATAATTAATTTCAAGTACGCCGGCCAACGTCGACTTCAAGCTGCACTTATCGGCCTGATCACGCGCCAACAGTACAATCCTCGCATTTCACATGAGCGCGACGCGCTGAACGTGATTCTCATCCTTTTTTTATGTTACGTTAAACGTATGCGCGGAAAACTATTGTGGAAAATAACCGCGTTTCCGATGGAAAAATCACCGCGAACAGGTTCGCGGATTACCGCGAACGACAGGCCGCACGATGCCGATATGCGAATCATTTCAGTCATATATTGATTTAATTAATCGACTAAATGCCAGATTAATCCCAGATATCGCGTCAGCAGCATTGCATCTCAATTTGTTCAATGATGTTGAATAAATATCGCGCTATTCCTCTCGACGAAATCTGCACTCAGCATCGCGCTCGTGATCGCGCGCGTGTCTCGCGAAATCAGACATCATCGGACATCATCGCTGTCGCCTGCTTCACTTGAGAACGAATGAAGCGTTACTCCACGATCGACGAGCTCGAGATAGCGTTACTTTATTGAAACGTCACTCGGAACATCTCCGGAAGATTCAGTTCATCCTGCGAGACGTCCCAAGCGCTGCCACGTGCAGACACGAGCACGCGGCTTCTTTCCATTTTGCATGAATTGTGACATAATCGGGGAAGGGTGATCGCCTCGATCACGGCGTTAGCGTGAGCGAAGGCACTTATCACCGGATATTACCCGCTGCATTGCGTTATCTCGCGCGATTCGGATCTCGAGGCATCAGCCGACGCGTTTAAACTAACGTGTTTAAAATAAGTGTTTAACATAAACGCGTTTGCATCGGGCGCTCGTGAAATGAGAGATTTATTTCCTTCTCGGAAAGAATCGCTGAATCTTCATGAAGCTGGAAATTTTCAGATGACGCTTTCGGATGATTCCGCGGAACCGGAATACAATATCACTCGCGAAGATCGCGATACGGCTAATTTCGGGCAATTTGAGAGAATAATTATGCTCTTCCGATAATTATGCGAATATTATTCGAATAATTATGCCTTGTCATGATTTGCCCGAAATAAATGCTGGACATACTTCCTTATTTTCTATATCCGCATATAGGGAATATTCCGATATTCTCCGGAGAAATCGGCGTTATTTATATCGAAATGGCACAACGCCAGAATTTCGCGCGAGATCATGACACAAAACGTCCATCTCCAAAGATCCTGATGCGACGCAAGTGCCACGTTTCACTTTAATCAAGTTTTTACTCAAGACAGCTTTTCACGTCGGGCAGATTTCCATATCTAATATCGATCGATTTGACCTCACCGATTCAATCATTGCGATTGAATATAAGAAACAGAAAGACCAAATTCGATTCAATGAATGTTTGAAGAAGACCGCGCAAAACGAAATATATCTTCTCGAGTCGGCTCTATCTTGATTATCACCATAATCTTTAGCTTTATTACGCGCGAAGATTATGCGTTCAACGTAAAGTCCGCAATGTGCTAATTCTTCCACATCGAGAGGCTGGCAATTTAGTGCATTAAACGAGACATTACCTGATCGACAAGTTATATTCAGCGCTGTATTCTTCATCTTGAAGTAGACGAAGCGAAAGTTAGATAAAAGGCACGGGATTTGTGCGACACAATTCGCACTGCGCCTCTAAAAATAAAGGAAGAATTTATTTTGGCCAGTGAAAAAAATGCAAATCTTGAAAAGAGACACCGACGTGCGAATAAAATTTTCCTCACGCCCACGCATGCGCGGCAGCAATGACGGTGCATATGCAAACGCGTAAAGGTCACGCTCATTTACGGAATACGCTAATTTCAAGCCACATGCCTGATATCAAGCAAAGTTCATTGCTAAGGCCTAAATCGATGACACTCGAGTCGCGCGCGCGGCTTCTTCCTTTCGCTGCAAACGCGATGCTGCGTATGTAATCCCGTCAATTTAAACTGACAAATGATCCTGACGTCAAAGACACAGTTACCGCGAGACCATTTTACGAAAGAGATACGGATTTGCACAGACGGTCGCTTGAGCGTACTTAAACTCAAAGATGGAGGAAATACGTCTCCTTGGCCGCCGAAATTATCTTGCAATCTTCCCGAAGTAATCCATATCGCGATGATGGCTTTTGGAAATCGCAAACTGCGCGAGCGACGAGTATCGACCGCGCTTTAGCGATCTATTCTCGCGAGCGCCGTCGACCTGTATCTCGACAGCACGTGCTTTGCGTCAGAGGGAAATAAAATAAAAAATTACATCGCGTTGCTATTCGAGCGAAGCCGCAAATAACCGAAACGACGCTTTGGTTACGAACAATGTGTCGATTGAAAAATATCACCACTTGGAGGAACGTACGTTTCCAATGAATCAATAGCGGCGCGGAAGTGCGTTTCAGGTGGAAAGACGTCGAAACTCGAGCGAGCAAAATGACATCTCTCGTGAAGATTCGAATATAAATTTGGGATATAAATTTCGAAGAGAGGAAACGACTCTATTGCAAATTATTTTTTCCATTTCCCCGCGGAAATTTATGCGCGACTCGTGTACGCAGTGCGCATGCATTTATGCATGTAACGCTATTTTCGCTGTCAAACGTGCCTCATTGTTGAATCATTTGAGATCTCGTGACGCTTCAACGGAGCATGTAATAGATAAAAACCAATGAATCGTTGAAATTTATGTCCATCCGTAACATCGTAAATGGATCTTTCGGCAATTTGCGGTCAATAATGTACTTAGATATAATATCGTAACATTTAAGTGAATTGGATCCGAAATTTCAAGTGCTATGTTACACATAGGAGAAGAATTCTTATCGTTAAGAGATTATAGAAATTGCACAGAAACATCCCGTTCCCCCACAGGACGCAGACAATTAATTTTCAAGTTTCTTGAAATGAAGATACATTGACAACATTGAATGTTGGCGATGACGGAGAACGATATTGTAAACGATTTCACTTTGTAGTTCGCCACGCGCGCGATTAATCTTACAAGAATTTTTTTTCATTTTCTACATCACTTGTTTTCATTAAAGATAGTCAAGTCAAATGAGGATAGTCTTAAATGAAAAAGAAAAAAAGAAGCATGCCTTATTATCTTATTTCTTACGTAATAAATTGCAATTTCATGCGACAATGCAAAGTCGAGTCCCAACTGGTTAGTTCTATGTAATTTTGCAATCTACTTCCGGATACAATGGCCAGTGTGAGACACGATAATCAAGATATGAAATTTTAGACAATTATTTAAGGCAATCCCGTGTGTATGCATTAACGACGTGAAATTTGACTTGCTTAAATCATGATAGTGCGAAATTTCATTTCGGAAAATTTTCAAATCTTTTGCTCAAGCTGCGCACTTCGACACACTCGAGAATCAAAACCGTTTGATTATCTGTACTTTTAATGGATCCTAACCAAATAAAAAGACAATCTAAAGTATTTAAAAAGATTAGAAAATAGACATAGACAACAGGCGCTGAAGAAATATTTTCCAATCGAAACGCACAAATGGAAATGGAAATTTCCAGTTATCGATGTCTCGTATCGCGTGCAATTATATAGCATAGATAGTCAGACTTATTTATTTATATATTACTTATATATCCTCTAGCTGAAAAACATGAACAATTCTGCATCGATTTGAACGAAAAAATTATTTTCCGGGAGGAAAAGGTCTGCGCATGTCAATGCAGATTGTCCTAAATTAGTTTATTACACTGAAAACACGATTGTGTATCGCCGATGCGATATAAAAGAAAGAAGAAACAAAGAAAAAATGTAAATCGCCAATAAGAGGCATAAAATGCCTCCTAAATTATTTGTCCTATCCCGTGGTTGAACGGTGATCGATGGATATCTTAATTTTCTATTCATTTGTTTCATAAAATTTCTCGGCGCTTACTCTCAAGGGAGACCAACAAACGCAGATAAGGGAGAACGCGACTTAATGAGGGGTGTAGAAATAGAGTTGGGTGGTTCATTTGGCTGGTTCTTTATGACACTTACCTTGAGCACGGGTTCGGTTTCGTCGCGCCCGGATTATCCACGATAGCGGAGCTTTGAAGAGCGTGGATGAGAAACGTGAGGAGCACAGCGTTCAGCAGAAGACGATACATCAAAGCAGAGCATGTCGAGATCATGGCCATTTTTTCGTTCTCGATAACTGTCTCGGTGTTTCTGTCTTTCTTTCTCCCTCCTTCCCTCTCTTTTCCTCTCTCTCTCTCTCTCTCTCTCTCTCTCTCTCTCTCTCTATTTCTTTTTCTTTCTCTTTTTCTCTCTTTCTCTGTCTCTTTTTCTCTCGCTTCGTGTACGACTACGTGTGCGCGCGTATGGAATTTATTCGTCTTTCTTTCTTTTTAATACAATTTTTTTGTATCTTCAATCAAATATCGCGATCGGGATTACGAGTACGAGCGAGAAGGCACGCGCGTATCACTCTTGTTCTTGAAGTTCTTGAATGGAAATCGCCGCGGAATAAACGGATAGAAGAAGAGATACGGTAACTACGCGTATATGTACGACGGAAGTTTCTTTATCGAGAATAGTCAGACTTTAAGCGGAGTCTTTCGATTCTCTCTCGAACGGAAGAGCTTTTCTTATGAAGTTACTTTCATGAACGCATTACGTGTGCGCGTCTTTTAAACGTTCTCGATTTTCTTCTCTCTCTTTTTCTCTCGATCTAGCAATCTCTGCGATCCCTCTCACGATTTCTTTCTCTCTGTTTCTCGATTTTTATTTTAGGCCCGTTTCTTGTACTTTGCCTTTCTTTAGCGAGGGATACGAGGACGATGGCACGTGAGATGATCCTTACGCGAGTAATCCTTACTTTTTCGTAATCAATTTCGGATGTGGGCCCACGGATCTTCGCAGCCGGCGCGGTGGTCTCAGCTCCAATAACGAGGCCGCATCTCCCCTGCAACACAAAATACAAGGACGTCAGGCACGAAAGTATTATCGACTTACAAATTTTCCTATTACCGATATTCTTATTATCAGTCTTTCAAATATTTATCCTCGTATAAAAATACGATATGCTGATTTTCTATGTGTTCTCATTAATATTTCAGTATCTATTTAAAAACAAGAAATGAAACTATCGCTCGGGGATATTGCGAGTGTACACAAAATAAATCGACTGTTTATAGAGATCTCTCTTCGATAAAGAGAAGATTTATGTCATACGACAGACAGCGAATCTTTCGTTAAACGTTCTAGTTCGAGCTTATGTATTATTTCGGCGGCAAAAGGCAGCCAATGATTTGAGGGAAAGAATTCATTAGAATAATCGTATAGATGTTAATCGGTTCCGATAAGCGACTATCTCTCTTCGAATCATCTCGCTCTAAACTACCGATCGCGCATGTATCTTCGTTAATTTCTTACCTATAGAGATAAATTGTAAATCGACAGTGACAGTTCTCCATTCCATTGAAAAACCGAAGATATCGATACCGAGTTTCTGACAAGTAGTCTGCGTATGTTTCGAAGAAACAAGCTACTTTCCACGATAAATATGCCTACTTTGTAAAGGCGAATCATTGAATATTATCACTTTTAAAAGCGTTACTCAGAAAATGGAAATCTGTTACGCAGGGTTAAAAAACAAAAAAAAAACAAAAAAAAACGCTACTGCGTTCTCCAATGCGCGTGAAGACATTCGGACGCTCCTATTTTTCTGCTTCAAGGAAACGTTACGGTATCCGAAGAAATAAATCGATCGCCATGCTTTCATTAGCTAATTACGCTCAATGCGTTTGAATTATGCGACGGCTAGTGATTTGCGTGTTACATTGAAATTATCGGGCATGTCATATTTCGCACATTAAGATGATAAACATGTCGCGGCGTGACGAACGACCCTCGCGGATCTATTGCGGTGCATTATTCGTGGGGAGTCATCAATTCGATAAATCTATGATGTAATTCCGCTGGCAATTGCGCGAGATGCGTTAACGTTAAGGTTGAGATAGTTCACTAAAGAAGGGGGAAAGTAGGGAAATCCCTCTTCGAGAGAAGGGAGAAAAATATGGCGAATATCGAGAAACCTCGAGAGATATGATTAATATAAGAAATAAGTTTATGTTATATAACGGACAGCGATAGAATCTCTCGCTAGTTCAAACTTCGGCAGTATAAAAAATGACTCTTTGTTCATCAAAAGACGGCTGATACTTTGGCGAAAAGAGTTCATCAGTGAATAACAATCGTATAAACGGTTCCGATAAGTGGCCATCTCTCTTCACAGCACTAAAATGTACATCGTGCATGCATCTTCGTTAAACTTTTATCTTAGAGATATCGTATAAATTATTAAATTATGAAATATGATTATATGATTTTCTCGAGATATTATTGCGCATCTTCGATAGAATTCACTCGGTATGTATCTGTAACAGGATATCGCGCGCTTTGAATTTAATTGCACACTGACACGTGAGATATTCCGGACCGCAAGTGTAAAATTCCGATTGAACAGAGATAGATTTGTACATCTTAAGACGCATTTTATTTCTCGCGTGATCGCTCGCCATTAAAATGTGTTCGGCGACGCGCTCGTTAAATTTGTCAATACCGATCAGCAAATTGATATCACTCGCGTCCCTATTTCCGTCCCTAAATGACATTTAGCCACGAGCGCATCACGTACCACCTGCTGCTCCTTCGCGTGTAGCACGGATTGAAACGGCGAATCAAGGAATTAAATGATCATGAGACATCAAAAATTAATTTCGCAATATAGCTCTATTAGCAGCCCCATTTCTTTTCACTCTTATCTTTTCTGTTCAACTTTTTAATCGGATATTTAATTTACAGGAAAATAATATACGCAACCTAATCATTATTTCTTCATAAAAAATTAGTTCTCAACATTTATATGTAACTGGCAATACTTTTTATGAAAGATCAGTCCGTAATTCACTGTAATCGGGAAATAGAAAATTTTTCAACACTAATTAGCTGCGCAATACTTACGAGCGGAATAATCATGCATCCACTCCAAGACCTAATCTTATCTATTCGGGGATCTTAGAAGAGTGATCTTAGAAGCGGGGATCTTAGAAGCGAGCCGAGATTTGCACAATTACGGACAATTGCACCAAATGAAATATTTCCCGGTCCCGATGCGCGAAGCATTCGACTACTTACAGAGAAATACATTCAGAGCCAACCTTCGTGTATCTTTTCAATGCTCCGGTAAGAAGAAAACTCGCAGATGCATCGATGCGCTGGAAATTCTCCTTCAGATCGTGTGACGTTTCTCTGCCGATCGTCGTAGTGCGTAAATCCTTCGAGAGCGTAATGAAAGCAGCGATGAGATCTTGCGCTCTCAATGCTCAATGCCCAATTGCGATTCGATGACGAGATTTCTGGTTATATCTTGACGGAACCGCAGGATGAGAAGGGAAAATCGGAAAGAGAAGGAATATGAGAAAGGAAAAACGGAAAACGAAGAGGAAGAGTGAAAGGAGAGGGGAGGGAGGGAAAGGATATACCAGTACTAAAGTCTCGTCAGGAAGATCCGGCTGCTCCTCCGCTCCAACAGTGCACGGTGCAACGCGCGTGAGCGACTGATTCGTGCGTCCCATGCGATCCGTCTTTTAAACGTTGCTATGTTACGCCGCGGTCGAGCCTCCAATGAGGCATTCGTTCATTGGATAAGCGCGTCGCGTCGATCAATTCAATTGGTCGAGCCGCGATACACACCCGATTCGAATACGTCATCGTGCATCGGCGCGCGAGAGATCCGGATGCAAGAGAGATCGTCACTGCGAACACGTCTCGGGAAACGAATTGTTGCATTGTTGGATCTGTTGCATCTCGGAATGAAGGGATGAAAGATATAGCGATATTCTCCAACGGCCACGAAAATGCGACAATTCGCGAAAAATATCGCGAGATAAACGCATCTGATGATTAGAATGTAAGAATGCAAGAATATGAAATAACGAATGTTATTATTGGTAGTGTTGATATGTTTTTGTGCGACAAACTCTCCGAGCCGTAAGCTAATTGAATTTAAAAAGATAATAAATCGAGATAATAATATTTTTGATAAAATTTGATAAAATTTCTGCAATGCATCTACAAATGCAAGTAATTCTCGATTTTCTCGAAATTCAAGTAACAAAAGATATCATCTTTCCTTAGAGGAAAGAATTTCCTTAGAGATAAAAATATCAGCATATAAAAAATCCACAATCATGAAACGGTCTCCGACATGCTCAACTCGCAATTTCTCTGGATCTACATCGATGATGTTGATTGCTAGCGCAAATGGTGAAAGTATGGTGAGAGGGTTCGAAATTGTCGGGGACCTTGTATAATTGGAAGCAAATGCCAAGTAACACGGACATAGTCGCGAAACCCTTTTAACTTCCTTATCGCGGATCGTTTATTCGCGGAGCAGAATACTCGGAATATCGCTAAATTCACGAGAAACCGTGACAAAACGATCATTTGTGAAACGAAAAAGTGGGTCGTGTATCACGGTTCATCGACAGCAAGCGAAAATATGCCTCAAGGTTACGTGAACTAGTCAGCTGATGAAGATTAATTATGTCGACAGAGCATTCGGTACAAAATGAACAAATGTATTACTACATCGTCATCAAATTTGATCACCGTTTGGTCATTACACACAACATTACGCATCAACGATCTCCGCGTTATTATTTACTTATTATTTCCGCGCGTGAGAGAATAAGATTTCTTGCCAACAGACTCATAGCAATCGAAAATAAAAGAAGTGTATAATCTTACTCCGGTGCTCATTGCGCAATCGATGTTACGTAATCCTTCTTGTGATACTTCGAATCATCATAATGAATTTTCGACTTGCGTCCTTCTCAAATGAAACGAATAGCTATCGGTTAATATGCGTTTGCATGCGCTTGATTGCTCGCTATTTAACAGAAATTGTTCGGCAAAGACAAAGGACAAGCACAGGTAAAGTTTTCAGCTACGAGATATAAAAGGCACCCTTAGAGAAAGCATATGTAATCAGTTCCAGCCGTCATGATTGGATAATACGTCATTCGGACTCGCGTTTGATCGCGCGTATATTTAATTTTGATAAACACAGGCATCGCATGTCGCAAACATTAGATCGCAATGATCTTATCGTCTATGTTTCGCAGGTAAACGATCATTTGAGAATTGGCACATCACAATCGCCTCTCTGTTACGGCGCATTCCACATCGCGATGTCGCAATGATCTTGGACCAAGAACCACCGCCGTTTTGCGCAATCGTGTTGTTTTTTTCTCCTCTCTTTTTTTTTTCGACAACCGCGAAAAATGATCGGAGACAAAGACGTGTAAAATAGAAGGCGGCTTTCGCGTGGCTGTTTGCGATTAAAGTAAATTCTTGTCGCACCATGATATGGTCGATCTCGACGATATCGCAGCATGTAATATTGCTCTATGTTGCGTCATGCGTTCGAAATCCGCGAGTTGGTATAATAGTAAAACCCGAGCACAGTGTTTATCCCCTTTGCAATATGTAAGAACGGCAATTAGTTCCTTAATTATACGTAATCGAAGTTGTCTTCGTCGCTGCGATTCGATCGTCGGTCTCATCATTATTTTTTCCGCAATGGCTCGCTAAATCGTCATACAAATCGCGAAAAGCCGCTCGGACGCGAATATAAATTAACGTAATGCGATTAACACGATGCTAATTATTTTATTACTCGATGCACTTCTCAGACGAGATCACGATAACGCCGGTAATTAATCCATACACTGTGCGTATCTCTCCTTATCGTCAAGAGGCATGTTTTTTATCTACGGTCATTTTATAGATAATGTAATCGTCTTGACAAGTGTTGTTTAAACGGAGACGAATAGCTGCTGTCGCGTGTCTTCCCGCGAGGAATTCTGCGCTGAAAAAGCATTTCGCTCCAACGCTCATCGTCGACTCGATCAGAATTTGTCATTTCGCGGAAGAACCGGCGTACGATGTTCTCCATTGATCGGACGAGCCTGGTTCGGCAATCCCAGCTAATTCAATTCTGAATGATCATCATCGGGACAGTCGGGCTAAATCAGATCCATTTCATTGAAGGAAAATCCACGCAGACGGGAGAACCAGAAGAGCGAGAGGGCGGCCGAAGGCGGTACGAAACATTGCATTACGGCGCCTTCGCACTTACAATTAATCGCGACACGCCGCGGTCGAGTGGACGTCGTTTTAACGACAATCATTCTATTGGCTATTTTTAGCCGGAAATAGGTCGGTGTGCGGAGGGTTGCTGGCAATAAGAGGCCATGCTGAATAGTTTCTGCCAGCGGGTGCCGAGCCACGAGACTCGAATCACCGTCGCTCGGATCAATTATCCTCGTCTTTTCATCGTCTCTTCGCTGAATCCCGCGATTGGAATTCAAATCCTCGCTACTCTACGTTCGTATCTCACTTCATTCGGGAATTTCACGTGGAGTAAGCGCGATGACGCGTTGACGGGACGTTACCGATTATCCCGAAACGTGCGGAATCGTCATAAATCTGCCGCAATTACTGCCGGATGGTGTTGTCCAGTGATTGAAGATAAACCGACAAACGCATCGCAAATGGACGGGGAACGCGGTAAGAACAATCCCATGCCAGATCTTATCTGCGCGATAAGACTTATTAATACGCAATAAAGCTCTTGACATCTGGGTTTATCCCGGACGAATCAAGGCCCGTGTACGATCGATGATAATTTCGACGTTCGACGAAAAAAATCGCAACGTATTATAAGCTGGTGCTCAACAGGTGCTCGATGTCTCGAACAGACTTCGGCAGAGGCATCTTATGTGAATAGCTATTATCGGAAACTGTCTGTTAACATTGCGAGTTGATTAGCAAGGTAATAACTTCAGATAACGAGTGTTGTATATGAATATTGAAGCGCGATTGGAGCCAGGATCACCGATGTTCATGCTAGTGATAACAGCTGCGCATCCCGCACTTATCTCTCTCTCTCTCTCTCTCTCTCATGCGCGCGCCAAAAATTACACGTGATTAGAAGAATTTCAGATCAGACAGATTTCGAATCTTAGTTAATGCAAATGATGGCCAATAGCGCAATTAATTCGATGTATTAGCGTTTGCGCTGCTATGCAAAGCATCAGCTTCGTCGTCTCCCCCGAATATGATATCAACGAATTTCGATCGTGTACATTGTCATTTCGCGAGATCGGGAAAAAATTGCGAACGCGCGACGCACGATGCCATCATGAGGATGAATAACAGCTATCACGCTCGTGCAATCTACATGTACGCACACACGCGCGCTAACGTAAAAACCGTGTTTCTTCTTTCTTCAAATCACGCTCCCCGAAGAATGTCCCCCGCACGAAAATGCGCGGACGAGCTGATGAAACTTAAGGCGCTTTTTTTCTGTCTTTTTTTTTTTTTTCTTTTTGTTTCAAGGAAGCGAGTTTGGATTAATCGCTCGTCATTAATCGCTCTCTCTCTCTCTGCGAGCGATTAATGACGTCATAGTGTTGCTTCGGATTGTCATAGGAATGATGCCAGGTCGAAATATCGGAAACGCGCATTTTCTCAAGACTGCCTCTTTCACGAGCTCGAACGTGGCGTGCGAATGAGAAGTAAAAAGATCCTGGAAATGGTTTCTAGGCTCTTAATAAAAAAAACCCTAAAGGTTCTAACATGCTCTCCTCTTCTTCCAAGGAAACTCTGATAAACTTTCAATTAACGTGACTTCATAAAGACTGCCTGCCATCGTTGCTGGAAATTCGACGTGAACTCCAGTCAATCACAGACGTCACTAAACTTGATTTAGAGTGAGGCAGGTCAAATTAATTGGATGCTACCACGAACGAATAATTATCAAAAGCAGCGGGCGACAGCTGGAAACGAGTTAATTGCTGCGAGATAATAACGCTGTCATTAGGCGGTTCAAGAATGCGCTGTGTATTCAATACCAGTACGTACTAGTATGTAAGTAGTAATGTAAGTAGTATATAACTGTGGGTCGCATAAACGTTCCTGCGCGTGCAAACAGCAATTGCCTGGCCCGATGTATAGGCCGTATACTTCACGTTTCATTTTTCAGAAATTTCGAGACAAAGACGCATCAGCTCACTGAAAATTAGCCCGAGGATTTATTGAGCACCGAGAAAAAAGTCCTGCGCGTGTCTAACGCGCGCATTTCTCCGCGGCAGCGTGTCTCCCACGTCATACACGTGCGGCTCATAAATTTTCGAGAAAACCCTCGCGAGAGCGATTCGATTCGATCGATAATGATCTCAATTGTAACATCGAGTATGGGGGACATCCTGACGGACAGATACGCGTCCTCGAATCTGTGTGTATTTCCCGACACACGCGTACGTATTCATGATGATGAGCGATGATCAGCGCGCGGCTAATTAAGGATCATCGATACATCTAAATCATGCGGAATCGCGGAGCTGTGCGAGATAATTCATCGGTTTCAGTTCCATGGACGGGACTTACGAACATCAGTCTTCGACGGGGGGGAGGAGGAGGAGGAGGAGGAATCGAAAGACCTCGCCAGCGGCTGCATTAATCGTTGCCGGCCAAGAACGCGGGAATCCATTTATACGACGACGGCGACGTGTCGTCAAAATGTTGAGGAAGAGCATGAAAATTGCGCTTCTCAGTTACGCAACGATACGTGCCGTCAATTATGCGAATCATTTTCGGCGAGACGCGCGCCGAAGCGCGATGAAATGAGATGAGCGATGAATTCGAAAGACGAATACTAGTCCGGTTCGATAACTGATTTGCATAATTAATCAGTTGAATCGGTTGACCTTTTTTTGTGTGTTCGATCGATGTATCGACGATGATTGGCCTTTACAATTAATCGCGCCGATCGCGGGATTGGATTCTTACTTATCTGGTAAAACGCGGCAAGAGAGTGCCCCGGCATCGCGACGTCTTATTATGTAATGTGCGCTCGCATTGTTTTTACAAAACAACGTGACATAATTTCAAGACGAACGGCGCGTCTCGATATCGAGAAAATACACTCTCGATTGTGCTCAAGTCGATTGATATCAAACAAAGATGGAAAAATGGACTGCTTTAGGAAATTGGTCGTAAATAAAATTGCCGATGAAATTGTTTAAAATAATTGTGGTACAATCGCATTCTGCCTGACGCAGAAACCAATGTATTATTTATGAAAAATTTGGACGCGTATTCGCATTAAGGAGAGAATTTAGAAATTTATTTCCGTTGCGTTCGACATACTTTCTGGAAATTCTCTTGCATCCCGTTTTGCATCCATTAACGAAATAAAAATATATACAGCATTCATGAAAGAGAACAATACTGCCATCTCCCGTTGCCAACTCGTAACAGTAAATTCCGTACCGATGGATAAGAAATTGTTACGCAATTTTGTCGATAAAGTAGGCAGTTCGTTAGCCGATAAAAAAAAAAGTTCCATCAATTATTGCGATATCGATCGTCATTTCCGGTCTTGTTCAATGCGCGCGTTTTACGCAAAGGAGGATCCATGTTACACGGACTGTCATCCAAATCATCGGAAATCTGGACGAGCGCGTAAATCGCGGTCTATATGCGGCATAGCATATAGATTCTATCCCTGTCGCCTGTCACGGTTTCGATGATCTCAAATGAGATCAAAGACGAAAATACTCTTCCTCCATTAAACCAGGCGCGACGCGCGATCCGTTTTCATTTGAAATGAATTTCGGAACGGCGGTAGAAATGCGGATTATTAAACGAAACAATTGTGCGAACTTTCATCTCATTTGCACGATTGTTCGGGCGCGATCGAGCTCAAAGGAATACGTAGAGCATGACGAAGAATGCGCAAATTAAAAAAAAAAAAAAGAAGAAAAACAGAGGGAGAAAGAACGCGCGTATATACGGATATCGTTCGATTACTTTAGATACCTCACTGATACATTTATTAATTTAACATAACGTAACAGATTTGCGATGACCTGACCAACCGCGCTATTTCCCTCAAAAATCGTCAGTGAAAATGTTCCGCCGCGTACGGCGATGAAACGGGGACTCGAGATTTCGCGGTGGAAAATTTTGGCCGCCGGAGCGAGGATTCGATCATACCGATTCGTAGGGGAGAGATATAATAATAATAATAAGGTGCAATAGAGAACGCGAGTCTGCAATTATTTCATTGTGCCACATGACGTCAACCCGACGACTGGCGTTCGCCAATCGCGCAGGAAATGCAAATTGAAGCCCGCCCGAGGAAATCCGTCTGCCAGACAGATGATGTCAATCCGAGTTCAATCAAAATCGATTTTGCGATCAAGCGCTGGGCATCGGAAAGATCCGAATTTCAACTCGCAGAAATGACATTTAATTGCGGTTATTAGGACTCCGCGACGTCGGCATAAATTCCGATCGAACTGTTTGGCGACGATCTAAGTATCGAGGAATGTAAACAAATTTTTTCATACCCGATTGTGGCATATCGATACATATATATATGTATGTACAATTTTTTGTTTTTTTTTTTTCTAAAATATAATAGCGCGCGATTTAAATGGTCGATCGAAAAGTCCGATGTGAACTGTCGGATTTCCAGAAAAATCGCAAAAGACTCTAACGGACACATGCGTACGATGACACAAGATCGTCGATATTAATCGCGATTATCTTAATTCGTGGAATCTTCTGGTGTCCCTGGATTGGTGCAACACGCAATGGCTTTACAATGACAGGAACTTTGCCAGAGCAATGCGCGATGTTGACATATAGACTGCTAACAAAGGTAAAAGTAGAACTGCTTTCCGTTTGACCACTTATCATCGATCGCGAGTCCTCGTTCAATCCGTACAAGTTCGCGGAGCTTTCGAGATTCTATTCCAGCCTTCGTTTGCCGTGTAATGTTTATGTTGTACGTTGCAAGGCCCTTTATTTCAGATCATCATGAGCCGGTATAACAGTCGATCGGTCCTTAACTCCTACGAGATGAGATTGTAATTTCTGAAGGCTGATAAATTAACGCTCGCTGCGTAAACAAGAAGTTCGCTCACCGAACTGACTAGCCACTCGGCAAGCTTATGCTTTCTGTTAAATTTCAATTGCCTAATAAATTTCACGCGCGATTGCGAGAACGTTTCCGCTCTGGCGTATCATTCATTACGCCAACGGTACAATCGGCTGCGCGAAAAACAAACTGACAAAGATCACAATGGAAATAAATTTGCGCAGGCAGGTGATAAAAATGCCACGCGACTTATAAGCTTTACGCTTGTTTTGCGTTAATACGGGGAACGAAGTCCAAGCAACGTGGTATTGCATCATCGAACGTAGTGCAAAGTGTGCAGTGATCAGTGACGCGGCATCAAAATCGATCCGGATAACATCACGTTTATTTTCAGCCGTATCAAGTATCGAGGAAAGGACTCGTGCAAATATTTGATATTTATTTGTCACACATGGCTTGATAATTCCTGATTAACTTTTATTCACGAATCGGTTGAGAACCGCGCTCGGTCGAGTCCCTCGGTTGACAATCAATCCAGCCAATCAGTGGCTTTTTTCTTGTAACCTCACGGCTCATCAAATCATCAAATGTAAGCGGATTGATTCGTCAGTTCGCGTGTTACTCATTACGGAGCATTTTATTGGCAAATCGGTCAAAGTCACGTGTATTGTTCCAGTTGTTGCGTTAATCGAGTTAAACAATGTCGGACAAACGTTAAATTAATCACCAACGACAATCTCTTTACACGATTGCCATATCTCAGTAGCAATGGCAAGAGCCTCGCAAGAAAGAGGGAGAGAGCGGAACAGAACTTGTCCATGAAATGATCAACACCGGGAAATACGATCCGCGCTAAATGGAATCCGCGTACTTCCCGCAACACCGAGAGATCCAATAGAGATAAACAATCGGGCAATCATCCAATCACGATTCTAAAATCGTGGGAATTCTCTTTTCACGCGATGATCGCAGCGAGCAGGATATCATTGTCTCTAATAACACGGGATGATGGAACGATTTGACGCCAGCGGCGCGGTTTCTGATGGGATCAAATCAATCCCATCGTCCACCCTCTGGATGACTCCAGAGAGATGACTAAATACGCAAACGCGACGTACGAGCGTTCATTCCTAACGATCAACGCATTACAATTGCATCGCGCTATTTACTTTTCTTCGCGATCTAATTCTCTAACGCTTCTTGCTTAGAACTCTATTTACAGTTTTAATACGACGAATACACCTCTATTGCATATTCACACACGTACTCGCGTACGTAACAAGCGTTTACACATTTAAATAATATGTAACATCATAATGGATCCTGTTCCAACAGCTTTGCTGCATCCGCAATCCGAAATCGCAAAGCAGACAGCCGCGGATGAGAACTACTGCAGCCGAGCCTCTCGTTCGACCGGTTGCACAGCGAATCACCGATCGCTCACCAACAACGCCTATCCGCGCCGACCAACCACGTAGCGAGCAAGCGAGGGCTCGTCTTACACCATGCACCTCTTCTGCTTTCTCTCCGCTTGCAGCATCGCGGGAGACGTTAAACGTTAAACAATTACGCCATCCGGATTTCAAGCGTCGCGGCAATGAGATTCCCGTTCGTCACGCCACGCGAATCGCGTGCCTCGCGTCTGATAGACCGATGCGTCTCGATGCTGACGCTGAAGCTCAGCATCAAAGACGACGCATGGAGAGAACGATTCCCGCGGCAATGACGTTATCCCGCGCATCATGGGATTTTTCGGATCGACTCGCACTTCGGCACTTCTCAAGACTCAAATCGTCGAGAATGCACATCCGCCACGTGTCGCTCGTTGCTCGTTCCGGGAACACGACAATAGGCGATTGGCAGAGATCGCACAGACCGATTTGCGGAAATCAAACCTCGATGAAACCATGATTTACGGGAAAACTCAGAGGACGGAGCGGTCGCGCGCGATTGACATTCCGGGAATTAATTTACTTTCCACTCGCCGTGAGAGAAAACCACGTTTTCACGGGAAACGTGAGAGCGCTTGTGATCCGCCCGCAGTTGACACCGAGAACGATGCTTCCCCATCCAAGAATCCTCCAACCAAGATTTCGCGAGTGCACTTTTGCGCAAGCCGTTTATTCCGCTGATGTAGCAGCGTTGCTTTGCCTGCGACCTGAACGGTATCTAAAAATAAGAATCGCGAGTTGTCAGTCACGTGGCGCTGAAAAAAGCTCGTCGTACGCGTCGTACGTGGATATTTAAAACTCTTGCGGGACGTTTACTTTCGCCATCAGCTCAATGAGAGGAACAAGCTTAAAATTCGCCAAGTGAGACCAGTTGCGCTGGTCCAGTACACGCTGGTATATTAGGAAACATATCGGCGCACTAACCGTGATATCTAATAATATCATTCGGCTCTGTAATTTACTTAGGTCGACATCAATCCTGGCACCGTATCAATTGTGACACACGAAAAGTATACTTCGCGAAGGACCATTAATTTCGGCCGCACATCCGATTTCTCATTAACGTCGTCCGATAATCGGACCGATCGCGTCCGCTGTTCGCGGCACCGATGCGTTTCCGATTTAGGAAAAGTCGTACGTGGATGTTTCCTAATAGAAAGATAAAAATGTCACCAACAAATGAATGGAGAAAATTAAATGAACAAAACACGTTCGAATAATCGTTCTCATTAGAAATAAGCACCACTGCGCTCAAGATAGTCTCATTTTATTGGGACAAGTGGAATAAATTCGCAAAGGATAAATCTGAGCGGAAAACAGAAAGTTGATGGGAAGTCGATGTGCAGAACGATGTCCGAAAGTCATTGGTTTGATATTATGTAACTATTTATTTGCGCACTGCGTTTCGCGTTTATCCAACGGCGTTATTAACATCATTCACACGTATCGAATTGGTTCGCGCCTAACTCGAATTGGTCCGTTGAGGGATATTCCACTCGTGCTCATCAAACGACTTGATTGCACGCTCCTTGATACATTTGGAATTAGTCTCCCAAAAAGATTTCATCGCGATAAACAGACTCACTGAAATAATACATATTTTTCTGGCGAATGCAAATCGAAGCCTTCGCTATCGCTTCCTCGTTAATGGCATTCGAATGTTAAAGAACACGGCAATGGTGGCGATGTTGAATAGTCCTTCAACGCGGACGCTGGCGCAAAATGCAAAATATCGAGGTGACGATATTTAACGACGATATTAAAAACATGAATTTCTATGATATTTTTTCGCTCTTTGTGTTCATCTCTGACAACAGAATAGGAAACTGAAGAACAGATATCGCAGCTAAATATACGTTCTATTGCTATTCTAATAGCAATCTTAATAGCAATGTTGCTGCATTTTCAAGAAAGCTCGATTAGTCTCCGCCAATTCCTTCGAATCGCTTTAACTTTAAAGTTAATCTACAAAAACGCACGAGTCGTGCATAAGGCGCGATGCTATAATTTAGATTTTAATTTATCAGCAGAACGTATTCTCGAGAGAGACCAAGTTCTTAATACATCAAAATGAACACTTTCCACGCAAATTCTGCTAGCTTGCAAATCAGTGACTATTACTTCCAATATTATACGAATCCACTTTCAACAATGCGCTTATTATTCTATACGATGCAGTCTGATTACTCAATGCTCCAGTAGACTCCAGCCATAGACCTCGGTTCTCATTATAATTCAGATTGTTATAATTCAAAGGTCCCTTAGCCTGTGCCATGACTTTATCTCCTATAATTATATCACGCATACCTCATTTAACACGATATTATGTAACGTGCAGAGGAATAAACCTCAGCTGGCATATGCACATCTATACGTCTATGAATCGGACACGTCGCAAAGTGCCTCGGGAGGCCTCGCAGGGCAAGGCGAGCGAATACCCACGTGCTGAAAGACACGCAGCTCGAAAACGCGGCTGCTCTGCATTCGATAGCAACGGACGTACCTTTCGCACCTTGCTGCACGTTATGTATGACTGAGAAGAACAGGAAATCGCACTGGTGTGGTAGTGTCGATACACTATCGATACACTGTTTGCGTTTTTTTATCACCGTTACGAAGAGGCTCGCGACTATCGCGCGGCGTCGCAAGCGAGATTCGACGATTGGCCGGGCTGATCAATCGTGGAAAATGATCGCGGCGCGAACGTGTATATCAGGTATCGGCTGCTGACGAAACCGAGTCGTCCCGTTGCAGAGAAAATGTTACTTCGCGCTGGTGGTGCTCGGCACCACGTTACGTACGTGACTGCTCGCGAATATCCGACAGAGCCTCCGCGCGAGTCAAGTCGAGTCTGTCTCCCTCTCTCGCTGATCGAATCAGGGTCGGATTTACGCGCGAATTTCAGCGCGAATTTCAGCGCGACTCGTAGCTCGAGACACTCCGCCGCTATTGCGGGCTCGATGTCGGAGAGAAATGAGAATAATCGCGCGTGAATCGGCTCCGCCGATTAAAATACCCGATTTGTTACGTTGTTGAAGGGAGAGAAGTTTCGCTCCTCCGTCGTAACTGGAATCCGAAATGAGTTTAACTTCAATACCGGATCCTGCTCGCCGTCCACCTTCTCCTGCCTTTCTCATCCTCGAGCGACGTGCTTTACCCTCTCCCTCCCTCCCTCCCTCCCACCCTTCCTCCCACTCCTCTCTCTCTTTTTCTGGAGATTAGATATACCCTGCAGCTCCGCAGGAAAGCGCGCCAACTGCATTCGAGTTTGAGCGAAGGCGAGATGGTGCTATTCAAGATTTCAAGACTCGACAATAAATGCGAGGTCAAGTTCTTTTGTGTCTCGAGTTTTAGTAAATTTGTGGCCAGCTAGAATGAATCTGTTCTTGACCTATAATATGGATTTGCGGTTGAACGCTATTCATGAACGCTATTCATGAACTTCAACTTACAAGATATCGCTCATGTTGGCGATATTATGAGTTGGCGTTATAAAATATAACAGTGCACATTAGAAGGTAACAGAAAAAGAGAAAAGAAGAGAGGAACATGTCTGCACAATAAACATGTATTATATGAAGAAGTACATTATTTTATCACAAGCTAAGCAAGCAATTGTAATAATTTAACGTCGACATTTTAAGCAGACTAGAAAGTAAAAAATTTCTCGCACCGTTAAGATAATCAAATTACACGATAATTACACGATAATTCCATATATCGATACACGTTGGCGAATGATCACAGAAAATCACAGACAACTCTTCGATGAATCGAAAATCACGTACGAGCAGCAGCTCGACGAGCAAAATCAAGCAAACTTTTTGCGGCGGAGTAAGGAAACAAAGAGAATTTCTCGAGCTGTAACTCGATGGCCGAATAAACCTCGCGATACTCGGCTATCGTTCATGACGTGCATACTCAATTCCGGCAACCCGGAATGAAATGGTTTGATTTTCAAGATGCGCATGCATCACGACCGAGCGAAATCGTATGAAGAGACGCCAAGATCGCGTCGCGTGTTGCTGGATCATTCACATTCGACGTGCGCCGAAGAAGCACGGAGACTTTCAACCTTTGCTCACGGCAATCTTTCATGGCTGATTCGCATTATTCGATTAATAGGCGTAGCGAGTGCCTCCCGCATTCGCCTTTACCTTCTTGCCTTATCAGATAAAAACCAATCATGCGGATATATTTCATAACGGGCTGCCGTGGACGCGCTGATTATCTCGCTGATCGAAGTCTCCATCGGAATCATCAATTAAAAAACAAACGACGATGTGTAAATAAAATAACGTTTCAGTTGTGAATTAGCTTCGCGAGAAAAAAAGCCATCTTCGTATCATGCGGTTAACCGCGCAGATACGCTACGCTTCTTAATGCAATCTGCGACTTAGCGTTTTGCTAAAAAGTTCGCAAACTGAATCGCGAATAGCCAAGTTCTTTTTCAACTTCCTTCTAGGCGCAAACTATTTTGAATCAGATTCACGGATCTGGCGCATTGCGTTTGTATTCGTGTGTTTCGATGACGCTATGCTATAATTGCACCGTGTTTGGACAGAAATCACAGCAATTATCAACGTGGCAACGAAATCTGATTTCTAATCAAGTAACGTAGATCGGGACGAAACAACTAGCTGGCCCTATAATGTGCCCTAATGCCTTACGTTCTCCTATGGTGAATATTTTAAAAATATCCATGAGAATGCAATGAATTGTATCCTTATTTAGACACAAATCCGTTTGCACGTGAAAATAACGAATTTAAAAGCGTTCAACGCGACAACATTGTCGAAGATTACGATTAATTGCCGGAAAGATTGCAAGAAGCTAGATACCGAAACGGTCGATTATCGCGCAGGAAACGAGAGAAGAATAAATAAATCAGGTGTACTTCTTCCGGCGGCAGATAAATCGCGATATTCGTTATCTATCAGTCAATCGAGAACATACCTTGTACATACCTTGCATGAGTAACCTTCGATTTCTTCCAGCTGCGTCCTTAACCTTGATTCAACACCAACATCATACGCGACAAGATACGTGAATGCAATAGGAACGAACTTTCTTCTCGTTGTACGGCTCGATTAAATTAAGCAGAAACGAAGCCTTTAGGTCGCGATTGTTTGTACACTACTAATTACTGCAGTCCCGAAATTACTTGGTCTCTTTTATCGAACACAGAAAGCTGTTGAAACTTCACTTGCAAGTTCCACAATTCGATATTAAACGCCAGTCGTGCTACAGTCTTTTGCTCACGAGATCCACGCAGCTCTATTTCCGTAAAAAGCTCTGATCCTAACGGGATTTAATCAGCTTCAGCTCAGCTGAGCTCAACGCCGATATCCGAGCTATCTCCTTGATAAGGGAGAAGCTTCCTCCGGAAAACAGAGCGTAAGGATAGGATTCGGATAATCGTATTATAGAAAGGAGACGCTAAGTAGGTAACAATGAGCATAATCGACGCGTGCAGTGGATGTTCAATTAATGATATTTATTATGATCGCAGTAATTATGAGCCTGAGCTTTTTAGAAGGAAACGGATGAGGAAACTAGAGCAAGATTAATAAGCGAAAAATGTGTTGGGGTACACATATAGATAATGAGGGGAAAAAGAATAGCGGCACGACGACGGAAATAGCAATGCTCACAAGAGAGATATCGACAACTCAACGTCTGGCCGCAGACTGACGCATTGGCACGTCAATCGAGTGCCTTATAATCGTTGGCGATGCTTATCGTTAATGGCAATTATCATGCTGTAATCGCTTCTCGCCATTCTGATTACCTGGACGAAGCTGACTTTCGATGCACAGCTTCGCCACGAAACGCGCCTTAATACGTTACGTTAATTATTAATACATCTCTGATTTGCCTAATGAGAGAGGAACTATAAATTGAAAGTCCTATTGGCAATCGAACTCATGCTGTTATAATTAACGCGCGGAGTATTTAGTATTTGCGTCGTGGAGATTTTCGATCTTCTGCATCGCAGAAAAAACAACGAATCGCCAACTTAAACGAGATATCTGATTGTTCAGAGATGTACAGAGCGATAAGAATTTAGCATTGTCTAAAACTAGAGATAGATTAGGTCGTCACCAATCATAATTAATCGCTCTATATAATATTTCTTTCTCATCCGGAATTACATTCACGAAGAATGAGCCTGGCATGGAATGTGATGACAATCGATATCCATTGAATGACGATCGCATAATGACAAAGAAAAGTAAAAATTTGGAGCTCCGAATGAATCTTGAGCATTTAAGCGAATGAAACTAATACACGTAATCACGCATCACATATTTTTGAAAAAATGTGTACAATCATGATACGAGAAAACAGATTTCTAGCGACATGTCACGCAGTGATCACGCGTGATCGCATCTGATGGTCGCGTGAACGTCCTGATATGACATAATCGTGAACGTATTATGAATTATTACAAGATCATCGATCGTAAAAACAAGAACAGTTATGAGTTAAAACAGTTAGATTAAATCGTATCCGATAGTATTAATTCACGCAAACTTTTCCAAGAAAAATTGACATCTACAGCAGCAATACTAATTAAATTAGGACGCAGCTGTGCAACAAGTTTTAATATTTTATAGAAAAATCATTATTGCTAGAAAATTTCGTTCCATAAAAGTGGACGATCAATGTTTGATCATTAAGAAATTAGGAAATTTTTAGATAACCGACTTTTATAAATGTACCCCACATATTGATAAAATTAGAAGAATCTATAGTTTATCATATCACGCTGCTTTCACGCTGATCATCCGTTTTGGCATATTTTTATTTTATACGTATTCTTCGATGAGTCAGAAAGTTTACCAACGGAAACGTCTAATGACGCAATGCATGCAACGTATCACGGCTATGTTTCGAATTGCCGTTTGGATTACCGTCGGAAACTTTTCCTCTCGCAAGTGTCTCGCGATTAAACGGTCGGGTCAATAGGAATGGAGAATTACTCGTCTGCTCTTGGAGTACGTTGACATAAGATGCTCTATCAGCGCTCCACACGAATAGGCGCGCGCGCACGTGTACCGCTCTCGATTCTCTCGATCGACGCACATGCAAAGTCAGCAAACGTGATTACGAGCACACGAGCCGATTACGCATCTCGCAATCGCAAACGAGATCAGAAACGTACGATGGGATCGCATCACAATTGTTTGTGCGAGCCGATCGAGCGATCTGAAAACGTAACACAGCTTTGTATTAACAGTGCGAGTTAATCTCTATCGGTCTATCCTAATTGCGTTCCGTGCGCACAAGTGTTTTCAGCGTAATACAGCGACGAGTTACGTTTCCAATTAAATCTCATATTGCAGATTGCTCGACAGCATGAACGTCAACTGCTCTCACGCCATCAATAAAAAGAAAAGATTGCAGGAATAGCAGGAGTGCCGTGACTACACGACGATAACGACGTACAACGATGCGATACAAAAATAGCGCTCGACAGAAGAAGCGGCCGTTTACCTGGATCTAACGAGATGATACCGCTCGAGCTTCTCGCTGATCAGCTCGCGACGATGACGTTTCTGATGGAACTGATGGCCTTGATTGGTGCGCTGCCCGCTGCAACTCAGGCAACGGCGGGCTCCTTGCCAAACAACCAGCATTACTGCAAAAAGAGAGAGAGAGAGAGAGAGAGAGAGAGAGAGAAAAAGAGAGAGAGAGAGAGAGAGAGAAAGAAAAAGAAAGCAGAGATTGATATTAGTATTGATTGTTGTTAAACTTGCGGAAACTTGCTCGGATCATTAAATCAAGTGTAACAGCGTGTCGCGTGACTCATATCTGACGACGCGCAACTTTATCCGCTGATATAAAGCATTTCGCTCGACCTACACGTGCATCGAAAAATACGAGACGAGACGAGAAAGACCGCGCTCCATTTCGACACATTTTATTTTTTTTGCCTCGTTATCGCTGACGCTTCACTTGATACGCGAAAAAGTTCGGAGCCGACAGTAATCTTGCCCATTGGATGGATTATATAGCTGTCATACGTTTCGAACAACGTTCGACGGATTAACGTTACGGCACGTACGTATGAATCTGACCTTTGATCTAATATCTATAACACGCACGCGATTTGCAGGCTCGCATCGGATAAACGATCTCCGATATGCGCCTTTTTTGAGTCAACGCCTTTTCACGAGACATCTTATCTGCAATATTTGACATTAGGGCCAATTGTCAATCAAGTGTCAATCAAGTGTCGACGAACGCGATCTCATTAAATATGTACAATTCGTACGCGCCGTTTCAAAGAGGATACGAAATTGTGAAGGAAGAAAGGCACGATATACTTACAGATACAGAAATGAAACAAAGCGCAGTGCTTCATGTGAAAATTCTCATTTCTGATTTTAACTGAGATCTCGCTTTTTCTTTTCTGTATTGTCCGCATCGGTTATTATTACTTTCAATTGATACAATGGAAAATATATGTAATCGATAAAGAAGCACTTAACGTTTAATCTCTAAATATTCTTGATAGCATATACACGTTCGTTAACACACAGATTCGTCTGGAACTGATCTCGTAATGACAGTTATGAGAAATTTGCTTTTATCTCTGACCATATTTGGAAATCATTAGATACGCTTCACGTGAAAATCGCAATTTACTTGTCAAGATTGACCTTCATCTATCACTATCAGGAATCAACTTTATATGATAAATCATTTGCGAGATAAATCCGCGAGAAGTGAGTCGGAAGAAGTGAGTGACTTTTGTGACCAACTTCATTCAGAGATTGTTCTTTTAATCTATTTTTCAAATTCGCGTTATTTTACGCTTTTTAAATTTGAGAATAGAATAATGAAAATAACATGTCACTTGCGATAATAGAATCAGATATCTCGAGCGCGTGCGATATTTCTGCTTCTATCAAATCACAGAGCCGAACCTTTGCACGCTCTAGACATAATATCATTTATCTCGATATTTAAAAAATACGATTTCGATCTGCAAACGCGCGCGAGAATTGCCGCTTCTTGGCATCATATTCTGTCCCGCGAAAATTTAAAAACGCGACAGGAGAAATGCTTCGTGTCGACGTGACATCGAATATATCTCGCAGTGCGGCTGTCGCTGCGCTCTATCGATTGCCAGACAGTACAAGCTAGAGCTTAGCGATTCCGCATTACCGATTTCACATTAGCTGCACGTGTTCTCATGAGAATACTAGGAACCAACTCAATTCCTATTGTAGTTTCTTTCTTTTGTCCTTGTTTTACACGAAAGAAGGTACGAGCGATTCGTTCTAGAGGCTCGACACGGAACTCTAATGAGCGCCATTTATAATCTGCTTCCTCCCGTTTCAATACATTTCAAAGATTTCACGTATCGATCTCATGCCACAAAGAGATCGAAAAGTCTCGATTTATTATTTATGGAGCTCATCAATTTGGAGCTCACCGAGAAAGGATTTAGTGTAGAATCCACATTCACTTCCTATTATAATTAAAAACGCTCAAGAAGTGCAGAAACTACAAACAGCGCGAGTAAACTTCGCGACGCTTTCAAAGAATCCGCTGCAACTTCAGACCGAAGATCTCGAATGTACAGATTCAAATTCAAATTTATCGCGTCCCCGCGCGTCCGATTGGTTGGTGATAGCGCGCGTGCACGCGTCAATCTCATATTGTCATAACGTCGTTTGTCACCTTCTCTCTCTTTTTTTGTTTGTCTTTTTACGCAAAAATGAGTCTGCTTACGTGTACATGAATACGTACCTCGAAAACGTCAGGCTCACTAGCTATGGCGTCCCGAATGTTCCACACTCCGTTTCCTCTTTCCGAGATCGCGATCGAAGGGATGAGCACACTAATTCCGCAGACTATCGACTATTCGCGCTATCGATTCGCCGTAGCGAGGTTTTCCACGAACACAAGCACCCGCGAGCGAAACGAGACGCGATCGAACGGGTGAAAGAACGACGATCGTAGACACAAAGCGACAAATTGAAATACGGCTGAGATTTCTCCTATGTTCCTACCGAATATGCTAATATCGCGAAAATGATCGCAGCATGTGAACAGGATGAGAAATGGGCGAGATGGTCGGATGACGGATACCACGCACTCGTTGCACGCTTCGAGCGAGACGCGACGGCGAACGATCTACCCCACACGATGGACGGTTGCACACTGATCGCGACACCGTGGCGTCGCAATGCCGCGCAAATATGAAGTTACGTCTCGCTGCGGCAAAAAATCATTCGCGCGAAGCCCCTGCGGTCCAAAGAACGTCGGTATATTCTTGGACTCCTGAATGACGGGGAGCAATGTCGATCATGACAATTTCGACACTGTACGAACAAGAATGCAACAAGACTCTCATTAGACGATTTGAGAACGCGATTCGAAAATATTTCAAATGTAATTACAAATACAGAACAAATATTGACTAATTACAAATATAGAATTCACTCTTTTTCAGAGCAGATTCGTTGTGAGTGACGTAACGTTTTGAAGAAAATGTTGGAAAGCATGATAATTAATAAATGAAAAAAAAAATCATAAAACATTATCATACGTGTTATACATACGTGTCTGCTGCATTTATTGTATAAGAGAGAAGGAATAAAAATACAAGAACATTAATGAATCCAACATTTTATTCAATAATAATATGAATGAAAAATTATCCTGTTTTATGATATAACGTACACTGTGTGAGAGATAGAGAGACAGAAAAATTGGTTTAATGCACCTCAAATATCCTTGTAAATGCTTTCTCTGAATAATATTCTGTATTAAGAACGCGATTTTTGCATAAATTCTAAGAAGCTATAAGCATATACGGTGACAAAAATCTGTATTTAATAATAGATGCTGGTTTTGGTGGTGATGATGGTGGTGTGGACTCTAGTTGCACTCTAGTTGACAAAAATTCTTTCAAAAATATATTTATGTTATTATTTATGAACTATTTTCATGTTAACGAGGATTAACACGAAAATAGATTAATGGTGGAAAGATTTTGGTGTGCATTAAAAAACCATTAAAAAATCTCTCGTATTTACATTTCGTTAAATCGAAGAATTATCTTAAGGTACATATATTTTATATGGGCATATTATTATACATGTAAAAATTGCTACGCCCCCTCGAACAATGAATAAGGAGCGTTTATCATCAAAATAAAGATCATCTTTATCCCTGATATTCGATCTTGTTACTTTAGAGTAAGAATCGTATCCGCGGCATCGAACATTTAAGTCTGCGAGTTTATCGTCTCTAATTTAATGAACACATTTGAAATATATTGATTATTCACGATGAGAGTCTTATAAATTCATCTCGCACGCAAATTACACGCTAATTTCATCGAATCAGAAATTATCTTAAGAATTCGACGCACAATGTATCATAGAGATATACAATGTCATCACAAAATTGCCATTAGATTCGATGAAGGTGTATAATGAGGAAGGAAATTAAATAGCATGCGGACGAAATATAATGCACGAACAAGATGAATATTCTGTAAAAAAATATATATATATATATATATATATGTACGCATATATGCATATATACCATACATACATACGTTAACTTGACCAAAAAATTGCACTTACAATTTTATGTAACTTTAAATAAACAATAATGCTTTAACGAAAGCAAATGTTACTTAAATAGTATATAATCAGAGTACATAAATTATGAATAATGTTAAAAAATACTTAGTATTTCTAATTTTGTAAGTTCTTATATCCAAATGTAGAGAAATATAGTATATGTTTATCAGTGCTGTCAAAATGTAAATTATCGTCAAAATTTAAGTGATATATCAACAATTTAACATGCACTGAATACAAATTTTCTAACATGGTTGCTTGTCATGCTTCAGCAACTTATAGAGATAAATATACTATATTTATAACACATCATTTATGCGACTTATATCAATAGCTAAACGTAAAGTTCTATTAGAATTCGAATTTTCATCTTTTGACATAAATTAGATCCGCTTACAATTTAAATTTATATTCACATATATTCACTAATATTAAATCATTTATAAATAAAAATTTATAAAATCGACATTAACAAAATCATACATGATTATCTTCACAAAATTTTTGGTAAGCGTAAGCAATTTAATTTCAGAGCTAATCTTAATGTACATATATAGATTATTAAGTAGAAAACATCTTCTTCTTTCAAGATCTTCCATCTTTTGGAAAAAGTTGTTCTTCTGTGAAAAAGTTAACAACTTTGAAGGTTTCCTTACGAAGCGATTCGTAATTGCAAATTCTCTTTTATCTATTGGGCTATTGTGTATCTCGCACTTTGTATCATTTAGGAAACAGGTACAATGTATTAGGTAACTCAATTTCCTGTGCGATACAACAATCGATAAAAGATCTCTTATACTATCACGTTTGTGTTTCCGCAATGAGAAAGTACACCTTGTCATATTTATAAATTACATACAAAATGTTTCTCGCAGATATATTTAATAATTTAACTCTTTTATATTTATTGTTTTTTATATTAACTGTTTTTTAACAGTTATATAGAAAGTTAAATCAGTATCCTACAGCCTCTCTGTGATGTGTAAACTAAATTGCTATATGAAAGTTACCGTAGGAATAAATGAAGTACTACATGTGACATCGAACAAAGAATGACATTGAATGCACGAAGAATGGACGGTGGAGGTATTTACTCGCTATTCATCGGAAAGAGTATCTATATCCTTCGCTTCAGTTATCATTAAATTTGTTCGGTCAATTCGGTCACTAGTGCTAGATTAAATTGCAATCGAGATATAAGAAAGTTATATACTCTATATAAACTATGAACTGTAGGTTGATATAGGTAGGTTTTCCCCTTCTCCCAGATCGTTGTTAACTGAAGTATTACATCGAGTCTTCTTCATATAAAGCATTGATAAGCTATTATTACAATATAAATATCGTTTTACTGAAATATCGAGATATCAAAAATCGTTAAATATTTACCTAAAATTAAAGATTTAGTAATAAATATAAGTATTTCTTAGAAAACGATGTAATTTTTACAAGCAGCTTTTCCCTTGAGATAAACACATCGGCAAGGAATTTGTTGTATTTACATAGCAATATACAACATGCTTTTTATACAGTTAAAAATTAACATGATGTTATCTCTTCTCTCTTACCGTATCAATGTTATCTAATGCATCATTTTATGAAGTTTCAAAATTTTTCCTAGTCGTTGCTTTGGCGTTTTCATTCCCTTTTTCGGTTTGCGTTCTGGAAATGATATGAATGCATCTAAGTTTTAAGCCTTTTTACAAATATCAGTTAATCACAGATTATATAAGTCCTATATTTATAACTATATATATAATGTATACAAATATTCATAAAAGATACTTTACCAACAGGAACCGGTGCTGCAAGTTTCGCTTTGACATCTCTGAGTCTATTAGGACTTGTTAATATCGATCCAAATCCTGTAGACGATTTTATAGCGTTTTCAGTAACTGCAGATGACGTAGTCCCTGCTGCACTAATTGCAGATTCCTTTTGCTTCTTTTTATTGTACGTTCGTTTATTGGTACCCTATTGCATGCATGAAACGTAATTATTAGTTTTTCTGATCTCTAATGATAATATAAAAATGGAAATGATCGATGAGAATGGGAAGAAACACATATAAAATGAGTTACGAAAACAGAATAGGAATATATCTCAATGTTCTATTTCTGATAATCTACTTTATAGATTAATAGTGGCAATTGTTGATCACTACATGTGTGCAAAAGAAAGTACAAATTAATATTATAATAGTAACGATAGGATAAAGGGAAAGGAACACATTCACAAATTACACATTACGAACTACAATCAAGAACACAACTTATTACAAGATATGTCAGAAATTGCAGAATAATACAGCACTACAGAATTTTACGCCGAACTGTAAGGATCTAAATATGCCTACCAATTTCTTTTTGGTAATCTTGTCCATGTCGTTATCCAGGTATTCATCCTATGTAAAATGTATGCAAGAAATACGGAATTATGATATTTAAGGAAAGCTGTGAGATACTTGAATAAGGGAAAAACAAAATGATAAAAATTATGAAAAAAGAACCAATGATAAGAAATATGTATATGAAATCTATGGCTTTGTACAAATAATATTCCGGGAATATACAAAGTAATTATGTATTAATCATGAATCAGTTTCAGTATACTTAATAGTTGGACAACCTATCATTCGTATATATGCAAGATATGTATAATTATGTACACAAGAATGAACAATAAAATAATGAACAATAAAACATAAAATGAACAATAGAAAAATAAAATGATAATTAATTTACCGATTGCTTCGCTCGTTTCGCCGCAGCCGCTTCCAAACCTTTTTCCACCGATGTTTTCTTCGCGCCTTCCCGCGCCGGTCGATTTGTCTTTGGTAAAAGGGGACCTACTCTGGCTTTTGGGTTCCATGCTTCATCAATTTGACTTTTCGCTTTAGGTTTGAAGATATAATCTTCATCGTCAGAAGCGTCCAAAGCAGGATAAACTGCGCATACAGTAATATATAACGTAAATGTATAAAATTTTTAATAAAATAGAATAGTAGGATCATAAGAAGAGATACGACATAAGATAGCTGTTATTTTCACTATACGTACTAAAATCATCATCTTGATGAACCTTATCGATATTTTCTATCAATTGATCATCGTCATCGTCGTTATTGTTATCCTGTGAGCTCTTAGTCGCTTTTGACGATTTCGAGGGATTATTTGTTGTTGAGTAACATTGTTCGCTGAACGATAGCATTCCGGCGATTGCCTCCCGCGTTGATGGTGACGCCCTGTCAGAACTAATCGTTTTCAATTTATAAATACTAAGACACCAAAAAATTAAATTCATTCCTTCGTTTGAAAAGTTATGCAGCTACGCAAGGAATTCTTAATAGACATTTCATTATGAGAGAATCGAGACTTTCCGCATGCTCGAAAGAAAACATATCTAAATTCGGAGTATATGAATTCTCGCGTATCAGAGATTTAATGTTTAGAATAATAAATCTACTCAAATTTTTTAAATAAATAAAAACTAATTAGATAATCAGATTAAATACTCATTCATTAGAATTGTTTACTAATCTATCCTAAAACTAATTATGAATGCTTTTAAGATGCAACCATACAATCTAATATATCGCAACCAAAATATTATGCACATTAATTTACCCAGTGGGAGGTGCCATGGGTTGACTGTACTGCGGAATCGCAGTTGACGGTCTGCAATCAATGTTTGCGTTGCAATCTATAGTAATAATGACATAAATTCGCACAATTTTCTGTGTAAATGTATACATACGTGACATCTATCCTTTGCGTACTACTGCCGAGTGTGTATGCTGATGCCTTCAATAATTCCTCGATGCCATTTTTAGGCGTATTATTCGAGACGTTGATATTACCATCGTAATCTCGTTTGAAACGTTTTTGCGCATTCGATCTTGGTGAGCGTTTCCGTTTTTGCGATTCATCTATCACGAGATTATACTCACTCTCATTACTGCCATCGTGAAAATCATACACGGACGATGTCTGATTCCACGGCAGCGATTCCTTCGTTGTCTCATAAGTGTGATCGGTCGTCACATTATTATCGTAGACACTTATATTGTCGTTTGTACTTCTGACAACTTCGTTGTTGCCGAGCTTAAACCTAATTACAGTTGGGCTCTGTTTTCCTGGTTTAGACAATTGTCGTTTATTGCTATTGATGGCTTTTTCCGTTACAGTCGTCTTAACATCGGAATGCACGATAGGTTTCGGCAAAGTGAGTTTCAGTGGCGGTCTCGATAATGGTTTCTCGATCGAAGCGGGTTCCACTTTATTCGTCTCTTTCAATGTCGCTTTGAAGGCATTGTCAGTTATTTTAGTAGCGTAATTGAAATCTACAAAATCCTTATTCAATGGTTTCTTTCGTTTTCGTTTACTCTCGCGTTCCGGTTTCGGTGGATTTAGTGATATCAGGAACCGCTCCGCATGTCGTATTTCTTTACTCAGATCCTTCAATAATTTCTGGCTGTTTATCGTATTCGGTATCTGACCGCGGCTAACCATACTATACTAAAATTATGTTTCGTTTTTTATACCATCTTTTATTAAATTTTATATAGATCTTTTAATAAAAATTTAATGCGCAAAGTGATTTAATATTTACATCCTTATCTGTATTCCATTGTTTGAGAATTCCAAGTAATGCCTTCACTCCTTGTAGAAAATACGGTGGGCACTTTTTCCCTTCAGTATTCAAATCTTTCAGTTCTTTGAGCAATTTCTTCGCAGCAAACCAATTAATCGTCTCGAATCCAGGATATTGAAACTTGGTTGGTGTCTTCATTTTCCTTTCCAATTCATATATCCTGCAAAACGCGTGCAATTTCAATGTGCAGAACAAAATAATGACTAGTCTTTAATCGATTTAAAAATGAAATTTCCTCTACTCACTGTATCTGCATTGGAATGTTAAGACTATGCAGAAAATTTCCACCAAAAACTAAGGAATCCATCGGTGTGAGCACAGCATGTATCCAGCCTGTAGGGATCATCATTGTTTGGCCCTGTTTAATCACACACTTGTAACAAGCGTCAGCCTGATCCCCAAAGAATGTTTCACTCTGCGTCGAACTACACATCCAATGCTGATATAACTGTAAATTTGCTGGTGTTGGCTTGATAAGATAGAATACTTTTTCACCGCGCAATACATGGTACCATACAGATGTACCACCAAAATCAATGTGAAAATCTGTGAAACTATCTTTGACTCCCATCAGACAATACTTTTGCACTTCAGGTCGCTTTATATCACTGTCTTCAGGCCAGTCGCGTGGCCATACCGAATTAACCCAGTCGAGTTTGCGCGCGACATATGGCGCCTCAACCATTGGTGAAAGGCTACAATTGTTTCATTTGTTAATTTATACGCAAATATATAGGGAAAACACTTAAAAAGCCGTATATGGCAATGCAAAGAATACCCAGTGTTAGTAAATTCGAGACTTATGACATTAAGTATCCTTGTTCGAGAAGAGCAATTATAATACTCTACAAAATCTTTTAATTTCATACGTATATTACTTTGTCTAGTAACATCAATCACATCCATATCGCGATCACCACCTGAACGATAATCAGTAATCATCATAACAATAATCAATCATATAAATTCATACATATTATTTATTTAATGAAGAAGATATACTAACCTATATAAGTTTCGACATCATAGACACTAAAACTTGCTGGTGGTACAATCATGTCAAGCCCTTCTTTCCCATCGATGATGATAGGAGTTTCAAAACCATTTATCTGTAAATACTGAAGAGTTAGTTGTTGTCCTCTTATATGCTTCACGATTTCATCAGCTTTAGGGAAATGTCTAGACTTCAGCTCTCTTATAAATACTGGAGTACCAGTTTGAACGGGTTTAGTATCAGTATCACATTCGGTGTAATCATGCCTATGCCAATTCGTTCTAACTTTCACTATAATATAAAATATATATTAATAATGATCAATAATCTTATTTAAAAATATATTTATATTATATAATGATTTTACTTAGCGAAGGCCCACACATGGTTTCGCAGCGTGGACAATGATATTTATCAAGATCTATAGTCATATATTCCTTCAAAGTTACGCATCTGAAAAAAGACAGAATAATAATGTAAAGCACTATTATATTCATCAACACAGCTATCATGAATATATACACATAAATACTGATATACAGAATCTATAATACATAAATTTATCAGAAAAATTATTATATATATATATATACATATATATACCAAAATGAACATTTTAAACGCAATTATTAGTACGTGTGAAGCACGTATAGCAATTACTCTGCAGTTACTTGTATTATATATCTGCTAATGATATAAAAAAACCGCGGGAAATGGTTGACAAATAACATATGATCAAGGTTATATCACTATCAACAAAATTCTGTTTGATACGATATCAGCGAATCCATGCCATATTTTGTATATTTGTATAAAGCATAAATGCGCGAATGTTCTTTTGAAGATAATTTAATATAAAAATATCCAGAATTCAAGAAAAATCATGGAAAATCAGTCGCGATCGTCGAATCTCGTCGCATCGTGAACATCAATTTTGCGTACTTCGTATGTAATATTATAGACTCATAAATATTTACCCGCCATGATACCATTCCTTGCACACATCACATTGTATCATAAATTGTTCGGGATCGTACGCGCGACCACATAAACAATATGTAACTGGCATCTCCATTTTTAGTGGTTATTAATATTGAATACAATGTATACTATCGTAGCACGATCCATCAACAATGGGTGGATAGTATCATGATGGAATAAGTTACCACGATGTAAATACAGGGTAACCAATAGCTTTATTTAAAACTTAAAAATGCCCTGCATTAGGCTCGAGCAGATTAATTTATACGCAGACTATCAATCAAATTCGATAAAGTCGAAATATAGTTTCATGATATGGATAAAAAAATTATATTAATGTTTTTTACGCTCGCAAATTACAACTTCTGATATTTTTGCTAATGCTTTCAAATTTAATTCTTATTAAATTACTCTTATTACAAAAACTAGGCCTCCCCATTTGAAGATACTAAAATCTCTAGAATAATCACCTGCATAAATATGTATAAATATATAGACACGATGTAAATTGCTGAATGCAATCATTTCGAAAAAAACGATTTCTTATTTTATATGTTATAACATATATAACGTTGGATTCGTATATTACAAAGTTTACTATCTCATAAAAAATCTTTAATGCCATATTATATTATATGAAATTTTCCATTGAAGTCACGATTAAAGTATGTTCCAGTAGTTCTATTGGGCACGAGGTTAAGTTTTTGATACTTTTCTTAATCTACAAACAAATAGATTAAGATCTTTGTTTATTATTATTATTATATTATTCTACAACATATGGAATGATCAAGCGAAAAGAGAGCTAAATAAAATTAAAAGAAATAAAGAAGTAAGTAAAATAATTTATTGCATTAGCAAATACTATTACTTTAAAATGATTCTTGGACTAAAATTGGCGCATAGTTCATACAAGAGTATATAGTGCAACTTATTAAAATGAAAGATAATTATCCAGTTTATATATTCAGCTTCAATAGCAATAAAGTTATCGTTTGACAATATTTTTGCATGAAACGAAAGAATCTGGAAAGAAAAACGAAAGAAAAAAAGATTTTATCTTGTGAAGATCTTAATCTTTAGAGTTTTGCTTTGAAGTTTAGCTTAAGGAAGTTTATCGTACTGATGAAAACTTATATGAAAGTGAATGCGTAAACTCATGAATTACACAATGATGGATATCGTTTCACACCATAACATAGAGCAATATTGGAAGCAATATATTTTGCTAAATCCATATAAAATCTCACTTTTATGGATTTATAATGTTACATGAAGAAATGTTTCATGTGAGTTTATAATTTTTCACATATAACAAAAGCAGAAATAATTAGCAATTATAATTGCATGCTATGGCTATAAAGTTATAAAATAATTTAGCTACTATGAAACATTCTATTAATCAATCAGGAATGTAATACGAGATTTACACTTGTAACATTTTTAGCACCAAGTAGAACTTTGTAGTTTATATTTTATATCTCGTGTTTTTTATTATATATGTATGCATGCATGAATATAGTATATATACATATTATTTTTTTAAAGGAAAATCTGTTATACCGATATTGGTCATTATAATATAACAAATTTTTATATTTGGTTGATATAACAGATTTTCTAACCTGAACAATCATCAACTTCCATGATTAATATCTCGTTTCATGAGACAGAGTAATGTTTTTTTCTATCAGATTCTTTTGTTACGTACAAAAACTTGTCAAATGATCATAATTTTATGAATATGGAAACTGATGGAGCAAATTGAGTGATTATCAGATATAAATATATTTATTTGCTAAAATAGTACACATATAATGTTAACGTAGTTCACAATATGGATACTGAAAAAATATAGGGTATTCTTACAGCAATGTGAATCAATGCGTTTTCCCACAAAAAAACTAATTTTATAATTTAGTTTTAATTACAAATAAAGATAGAGAAAAATCTTTATAAATCATATTTTGATCATTGTAAGAAACACAAAGTTTTCTTTTATTCTATTTATATTATATCATATTTATTCATTTTCATATATACTTCAAATAAATGACCTATTCTATTCATATTGTAGAATATTTATTCATATCATATTTAAATAAATATCTATAATTAAAATTAATTATATTTCAGATATCATGAATAATTCCGCTAAATGGGGTTCTGAACAAGATACAGATAGAAATATGGATAATGATTGGAAGTTGGTCAACTCTGAGGAAGAAATAAAAATGGATAATCAGGCTGTTCCGAAACAAAAGAGAAATATAGGTACACCATTGATTGTTGATGCATTCTCAGATGATATCAATGTTTTGAATATCCCACAAACGTTTGAACAAAAGACAAAATCAAGTATGAATATTTTTTACCCTAATGACACTCTTGGATTAAATGCATTACCCAATGAAAAAAATATGCGTGTTACTATTGCAAAGTCAATAAAACCTAAACATAGAGATACATATGTCACGCATCAAAAGCAATCGTCACCTGTCCGCACCGCAATGTCATCAGCTATGTCATCGAATATGATGTCACCAAATAAATCATTAAATCGCGATAATGGGACAAAACCACGAAATAGCTCTCGGCAAAGAAATGTTAATACACAACAACGCGTAACTGTTCGTAAACCACAAGTTTATTGCATAAGAAATATAGTTATTGTTATGATGGAGAGCAAGAGCAGATTTTGTTTTACTGGCAAACTATTAGTGAAGGTATTATTCGGTGCTGTGGAGATTTATGGATTCACATTGAACAGATCGACCAATGCTACAGAAGTATACTCTCCAAGAGGATACAGCAATGTCAGCATCGAAACCAGTACGACATGTGCGGAAGATAGCATTGAAGACGTGTGGACATCACTAGCTTCCAAAGGTATCACTCGAGATTCTGAGAGCAGATTGCAGATAGACATTGATAATGTTCAACCAGGCACAGCCATCTTAGTGCTGCAAAATTTCGAGAATAATTTGACACGCTTTTTGAAGACGCATTTCCCAAGCTTCCGATTGTTTCCAAATATAAATAATCCTTGCTATTATTCCTGGGTAGATCCTAGGCGAGCTGAAATAGTATTACAGGCTAATCTACATTTGGGACAATATGACGATCCTAACTATAGAAGGTTGATTACCGATTCGTGTATCACTATAGATATTGTCGAAAAGATGTTAAGTAGTTGGCGTGCAAACGAATGGTCTTGCACTCTGATCGCCGGTGGCAAAAGTGTTGGCAAATCAACCAGTGTGCGTTATTTAATCAACAGCTTATTACGTACGTCCAATAAAGTAGTGCTAGTAGATGTGGATCCAGGTCAAACAGAATGTACGCCAGCTGGTTGTATTTCGTACAGTTTAATCGAGGAGCCATTAATGGGACCAAATTTCACGCATTTGAGAATGCCGGTTTATCAGTTATTCCTCGATAGCATAAATGTCGCCGAATGTGTTCCGCGATACCTGGAGGGTGTAAAAACGCTGATTGAAAGATTGAAAGCTTGTCCTATCCTATCCCGTTTACCTATCGTAGTGAACACAATGGGTTTCACAATGAACCTTGGATGGGATATTGCAATGTTTACGATTAAACTAATCAGGCCAACAATCATCTTGCAAATTATGTCGCGCAAAAAGAAGAATTATCGCGACTATCTTAGTGCGCAAGTTGTAAATAACCAGGTAATCTGCAATTTTTTTGATAACAAGTATCCTCTATGTTTAAACATTTGCCTCTAAAAAGATAATTTAATAGGAGTGCACCTGGATGAGCTATGACAAGACTTTCATCGACTGGTACAAGCCATGCAATCATGATTTGTGCATTCTTCAGTCTCAGGCAGAAAGCCATAATAGCGAATGGAATATGGAACCATGTCAGCAACGAGAACTCGTAATGATTTCGTATCTTAGCGGCATAGTAAATAGCAACGATGATACTCTGTAAAGATCTTTTATCATTTTTTACAATTTTGTTAATTTCAATAGTCACTTATTCTCTAACGTTCATGCTTTCAGACAGTACAGTACAGAGCTGTCATTCAATATTAACAAAGTGGTGCCATATGCGTTAGTATTTTATTATCAGTATACAAGAACAAAGAAATAATGGAGATCTACATTTATTCTGATATATCCGTAGGGCGCCTTTTTCTTCTCTGTGCATTATTCCACAACAAGTGCCAGCGTCACGTGTCCTGAGCGTCATAAACGGCAATATTGTTGCATTATGCGGTGTAGATTTAACGGAAGAATCTTCTTCAGGACGGGAATCTGAGAATATCTCCGGTCTTCGAGTGCTGACAGAAAGATCGTCTTTGTGCACATGTTACGGATTCGGTAAGAATATTTTTTTATAATTATTTTTAACAGACTTGCTGAATGTGTTTTCTTCAGTAAATTTACCTGATAAAATTTTCCAAATGTCTCATGTGCATTTTATGTCATTTATTATTTATAATTTGCAGGGATTATTCGAGGCATCGATACAGAACGGCAGGAAGTATTCATAAATACTCCATTGCCGATGTCAACCATGCAATATATTAACTGCTTAGCAGGCTGCATTTCTGTCCCTCCATCCCTGTTACAATTGAACCAAGGTGCGCCTTATGTCGGTGAAAACGCGAAGTTACCAACGAGCCGCAAGATCCGCAAAGGAACTTTCCGAATGAAAACTCATATGAAATATAGGGAATCGGATAAGTCCTAATAAAACTATTATGTAAATGTAACTGCGCCTTTATACATATTTTATAAGCGTTCGTCGATTTTCTATTACACAGAACGAGACATGTACAAACATGTACATATACTTGTAACATATTCGATATCTAAAACAGATGTTGGATAGATAAATACTTAATACTGGAAAACATTGTAAAGTAAATAGCTCAACATCGATTTATGAAGTGACGGAATTTAATGTAAAAATATACAAGTATATTATTATGTATAAGGAAGAACATCGAAGAGAGGTGTATATGTAAAGAATAAAACTATATAGGTATACATAATTTTGTCCAAATATCGTATAAATTGTCAGAGATAAGAGGGAACAAAAATTATTTGTACTCGTCCAAGTAACATTTTACAAATAAATTTGTTTAGAATTGGAATTTCACTAGAGATAAAATGTCGCTAAAAATGTTTACCGCGATACGGAGATAATATGTTAATCGAATCAGCTTGTCTCATTCTCATTGCACTTGAAATAGGAGCACAAAGGCTGCAATATGGCAGTAAGTGTCTGTACGCTCCAAGATTTGCCAATCAACTTCTGTCGATTTGAGGCTGACAAATTTCTCACATCCGTATAATGTCGCGGAAAACCGAAGATCTCTTCAAGTTCAGTGATCCATAACGTGTCGCATGCACCTTTCATCATGATCGGTTTTAATTCTGCTCTTCCTAAAATAAAAACGAAAATTCTTGCGAATTTTTTTCACGAGGAAAAGTATTGACAGAAATATCTCCTTAATAAAAAAATTTTGCGCAACGTACCTTGTCGTAGGGAGTTTGATCTGGTTGTGACCGTGCGGATTTTCTTCACTAGAGCGTAACGATTACAATGCGGTGTAAGTATATCTTGAACATCCTGTTGCTTTTGAAACAACGGCATATATGGATTGAGAGGAAGATTGTGCCAGTAAAGTCTCAGTCTGTGCTGCGGCGAGAAATCCGCGGAATCTATGACATCGGGTTCTTGCCCCAGGTGCCTGCAATTAATGCAACAAGTTGATTTCGCGTGATCATAATGTTACCATTGCAGATTGCTGGATAAGATTCTGCTCACTTGTTTATTTCTAATCGGTATTCGGTGGGCATAGAAGCGACGTTCTCGAACAACCAAAACAAATGACGACCTTTGTTAGCTTTGTTCATCAGTTTCTTGATTCGACAATAATCGAAGAACAGAATACCCGTTCCTTTGGGATCTATGATGATAAATAAATAAAATTAAAATTTTATTCTATATCAAATTTTCGATGAAAAAAGAAAAGACAAAACTGAATGAATTGAATAAATCGAATAAACTGAAAAAAATTGATGTATATTGATTGTCGATATGTACTATGGAGACCCATTCGTGCCGGATTGACCAAGCTTAAATCATTGCAAGGTGATCCACCGATCAGCAAATCGATCGGTGCAATTTCTTGGATTTTTTCCTTCGTTATGCCTCTTACGTCTCCCAGATACGTGATACGATCGCCAAAATGAGCGGAACTGACCATTAAAGCATCTTCATCGATCTCACTTGCGTAATAAACTTCCACATCGAGTCCCAATTTTAAGAGCACCAGCAGACCTGAAACCAGATGTTATAACATGTAAATTGAGAAAAGCGTTGAAATTTACATTAGCTGTTTACACTTAGCTATTGTAATATTAAATGATATACTAGAAAAATTTAAACATGCAGAGGAAACGACGTCGTATCCAAATATAGTAGATTTTATGCGAATTCATCTTACCGGTACTCAAACCATCAAAAAGTGATAGTACACGTATGGGTCTCTTTTTCTTTTGATAACTTCTAAGATCCACGTTATCGGGTGTAGAGTTACAAGTACGAAACATGCTGATAACTTTGCTCTTCCAATCTATTTGCGGGCGCAACAACATATTTGGGGGTTGTCTAGAATCGTCTCTGCAAAGAAAGCATTCCCATGGATCTTCCAGCAACATGTCGTCGTATGCTTTAGGACATATCAAATATTTCAAACATGCTGTGCAGTAGACACTGGGAAACAAACAACACGTCAAATTAATACTGTATCGTGATACAATGTCAGATTATATCTTCATTAAGCGAAGCAAGTGAACCAACCGAGGGCAATCGTCCCTGTCACAAATAATGACTGTTCCTGTCGCAGCGCAGACAGTACAATAAAACTGAAAATGAGACATAAGAAAGTATTATCGAAATCCCCAAGTAACCTATAATTGGATTTATCCCACTTACTAAATACTTACGCACTTGCCATCGTTTCCAAACACGAACATGCATGGTTTAAACTCATTCTAAAATAATACAAAAAAAAAAGAATATATCTTATAAAGCATAATATACTTAATATCTACAATCACTGTTAGAAATTGCATGAAATTGTGTGCGTTCTCTTAATCTCATACCGAGCATTCTTTACATAAAGATCCTACAAAGAACGGATGCTGTTCCATTTTATTTTTAGAAAACTTCAAACATTTCAAACATAATTTCTCCATTGTGGATTCTCCCGATATTACACGACGCAGTGCATCTGAAATCAACATGCGAGTAAATAGAATTATTAATGTTAGAAGATTATTCATCATTTACGCCACATGATTTGACTCACCACTCTCTTTTATGTCACTCTTTCGTTCATCATCTACAGTTGGCTTCGATCTAAATTCGTTGATCTTTTTTATTATCTCGTCGGAATACTTATCATATATCTTGCTAGATTCTGAAACTTGCAATTGGTTAGATGGTACGTGAATGTTATTCATATTTGAAAAATACTCAATGACATTAGCTAAAGTCCAGTTATCCGTCTTGCATCCTAAACGCGAACAATAATCCTAAAAAGTCAGATTCAAATGTCGTGGAAGTTATTTGGAAATTTTTGAAAGAGAGCATTCATCATATACATATATATACATATACACACACACACACATATATATATATATATATATATACGTTACGTTGAAATAAATTATTTGTAAAATTACATATCAATTACGATAAATAATTTCACAACAAAAGCAGTATTCTTTACCTTCGATGCTTGAAGCACGCCTTCAGTGTACGATTGTTTCGACGTATTTTGCATGTAGTCCTTCATTTTCTCTATCCCTTTGTGAAATTTCAAAAACTCAAGATGACGTACCTTCGTAAATGCAAAATATGGAACACGTTAATGTATGATGTATGATTATCAAGGAAATAAGAACTTCTCTTCTCTCAGTCCGAGTATTTAATATAGAGATCCGTTACCTCTGAAACTTTGTAGTCGCCGTACCACATGATCCATTGACAACCAAAACTTGGTTCCTTCAAGCAGCAATCGCGGTAATCGATAATCATTGCTGCGAAGGCAAGAAAAATTCTTCGTGCTCATAGAAAAGTATAAAATTAATTTTTGCAAAAAAAGAACGTGCTTACCGGGCCACCAAGAATGTCCGGCAATTTTCGCCCACGCTATTACGCCGGGTTGTTGATGTTGCAATGGCAAACGCTCATCCTCGATTTGTTTCCAACTGGTATTTGCATTTTTTAATTTATCGGCAATCTGTTTTTTCGCTGCGCTTTGTTTCGGCGGTGTTGTTTCCGGTGAACCTGGAAATTACATTTGTACTTCGCATAAAGGAATGAACGAGAGCAGATATGTTAAAAAAATAGGAGAAGAACATACTCCTTTGACTTGATATAAATTTTTCCGTAACTTTGGCGTTTTTTTCCTTTAAGTTATCCAGTCTTTCTTGTATGTTGTTCGGATATGGATAAAATGCCATGTCGTCCACTGTTATCAAATATTTCGTCATTATCAAAGAGTTCTATCGTTTATAATCTTTTTATTTTCGTAACTTACATCTCTCCATATCAGAAATGTTCCGTCGTATCCAAGTATAGTAAGGCTTTGTCAGAGTACAGTCGAAATATTGACGAAGTATCTAAAATAATTGTAACGGCACATCGCACACTTTTTCGAAATAAATCCTTACGTAATTCTCATTTTCTTTATTAATTCTCGAAAATAGCAAAGAACCTGTATAGTCGCGTCAATGGCGCGTGTTTGAATATTTTTACGAGTTTGGGCCAATCGATGCTCCAGGTTCCTTGAGAACGGTTGTATCTGTGTCTTTTCGTTGAGCTGAAAAAAAAAAAAAAAAAAAAAAAAAAAAAAACAAGAACGCATCGATTACGTTTCGTTTCATTTTCAAGAGGAAATTTCTATTCTTGATACGCTCCGTTAATTTACCAATGATATTTGCGATTCCCCGATCCAGTATACCCATAACTTGTCGAAAACCGGAACCATTCCTACATGCGCTGCATCGACAATGAGAGCTACAACATGTTATGTCTTAACTTCAAAAGTGCTTTTAAGAAAAGCCTATTTAGGAATTCAAATGTTATTTAAAAAATCTAAAAGACTAATAAACATCAAAACAACAACATCGATTTTTTGCTCAATTAAAAGTATCGAATGCACAATTCTATTTTTAATCGATAATATTCGGCTATTAATTAACACCGTGCAGCGAGATCTATATTTACAATGCGAATTGTCATCATTGCACGTAAGATAATAATTATTTTTAATATACTCACCTGGCCACCATCCGGAGCAATATCCCCAGACTAATTTGCCGACATGATTTCCCCTATTCATTTTCTGTTTTATCAAACCTCTTGTCACTCTTTGCGGGGTATATTGTTTCTTGTCACCGTCATCTTCTAAATTGTTATCTCTTTGGGCTAAATGCATTCTATGTTCTGTCTTTTTCATGCCTTTTATTCCCGTTCGGACCTAAGTTATTTCATATAATTTGTTTAATTGTATTTCTTCTGATTCTTCTTTTATATTATTGATTATATCAGGAAAGAATACTTTTACTAGAAGAATACTTGACTTTATAAGCAATCTGATGATTCAGTGAATTAATCGAATGTCGCTTACCTTAGCGTCATTGTTTTCATTCTTAACGAGATTCTGATCCGCTGAAGACCTCCGGACAACTTTGTTCTTATTTCTATACGTAACCACGTCCTTCATTAAATAATTGTCATTATCGGATTTCGTGTCTTCCTTCATGTCCTCATCTTCCGAAGACGAATCGTGAGCAGAATTATACCTGCTATGTTGTTCCGCCTGCTGACTATCCGATGTTTCGTCACACTTATCATCATATTTGTAACACGAGCTTGCCATCATCTCGTCCTCGCCGTCGTCGTCGGCGTCCTTCGACAAATCGCTAATAATCTTTCGAGCCAATAGCAACGCGCTATCATGTTCGTCGCATCCTCCGGATAAGGAAGACCGGAATGATGAATGGATCATTTCGTCGTTGTCACCGTCTTCCGGTTTCCAGCTCTCAGTCATATTTATCTTCAGCGACGACGACGTTGCCGAAGACTCGAGATCACACTCGTGGAAAGCGCTATGGTAAGTCGTCTTCGTTCTATCGACTAAATCACAATTGATAGATGTCCATCTATTGAATCGTTTCCTACGTCTACGGCGGTTCATGCTGAAATTTGGCGATTGAATCTTTGGCTCGACATTTTCTCGAGAGGATTGTCCCGATTCTTGGAACAATACATCCTCGTCATTATCCCCTCCGTTACCGTTATCTTCCTCATCATGCATCGCGGGAACATCGTCCTGATCGAGCTCCTCTTTCGGCTGCTTCTTACTCGAATCATCGGTGAAGGTTTCAGGGATCTCGTTTCCAGCGTTCTCGGCATCATGCGTGATTTCCGCGATTTCACGTATCTGCTCCTGAATGTCTCGCATGATCGCGCTGGCTGTGTTCCGCAGATTCTTCTTGCACGTGCAGGTATCATCCGTAAGAGCGCCACGTAAGTGCTGTCGTGCATTGCAGTCGTTGCAAGTCTCAGCTTCATCCTTCGCGATTCCGTTCGCGTCAACGTCGAGATCGCCCTTCCCACCGTCGGACCTACATGCCGAAGAGTTCTCTTCCTCCTGCGAATTGGCTTTGTAATTACTATCCACTGCGGAGTCGTGGTCTTCCTCTTTCCATTTCTTGATCCGTCTTTTTCTTCTCCTTCTAGTGCTCCTCTTCCGCAAGCTCTTGGGTGGTTCCTCGTCATTCGTCGACCGACGATTCCCCCTCTTCAATGGCACCCTGTCATCCAAAGTTTTTCCGTTTCTACGCACGCTAATCTTGCGCGGAGTGCGTTCCGCGGATCTCCTACCATCAGCATCGTCTACAGAAGTAGTATCACAGTCAGGCATCGTGTCTTCCGAGGTATCGGAATCGTTCTCCCCGGTATTGTTATCTATACGCAAGACGTTCATAAAGTATTCGGGATATTCCGACAACTCCGTCGACTCCTCTTTCTGCCGATTCGATGAGTATCTAGAATATTCCAACTCGGAGTAATCGGGCCGTGTCGTCCGCCTCGTCGTGCTTCTTGTCGACGTCGCGCGACCAACTTTCTCTCTGCTGGCCAATCTGTAACCCTTGGACAGACGCTCGTGGTCCCTGTCGTCATCGTCATCGCGATGGCGCGACCGAGTGTGAAGTCGCGTCGGCGAAAAGTTGTCGTCCGACAATCTCGTCGCCGTATCGTTCGACGCGCTGAGATTCCCTCGTTTGGACTTGCGCCGTAACGGCGACGACGCCGATCTCTTGATCGTCAAGTCCATCGTCGCGTCGTCGATTTCCTCGTGCACGTTGTTCCTCGGTTTTCTCCGCCGTGTTATCGTCCATTTCCTTTTCCGCCTGCCTCGCTTACGGACCGGCCTCGGCAAAGGCTCGGATACCGGAATGATCAAAGGCCACGTGGCATTCAAGCCATTGGTGGACTTGGACAACGCCGTTTCATGATCGCTCGTCTCGAGATCAGGGAAGTTCTCCGCGTTCCTGTCATTACGCATAGAATCGAAGTCTAAGGTATTCACGATGGTGATGTTTTTCAGGGACGATTCTTGCAGCAGACCCAATTGCATGGCGCATTCTATTGACCAAACGCTCGCTATTTTTTGCGGTTTCGATGATCTTCCTTTGTATCGCTCCGGATTTCCGTGTTTCTGAAACATGCAAGATCGCGATCGAATGAAAAGAAACATGCATTTATAATAAAGAGGAGATGCAACGATTCGTAATTTTAATTTCAAACTGCCAATAATGGCCAATTGAAGGATCCCTTGAGTCAACTTGCTAACTGCTTGCTAATGACAATAGCCGCAGTTGTGACGCTGTAATAGATGAATATCATAGATATCGCAACAATAACAAAATTTATTGATATTCGAATAATATCATATTTTAATGTAAATGTAATGTATATGTATGTATATGTAAATGTAATATTATTATATAAATATATAATAATATTATAACGTGTTTGCATCCATTTATCATTCGAAGCCATTTAATATCCGTCATGCTGCGAAACGGTCGCATCTTCAAAACACGTCAAAAAAGTTACACGTCAAAGAGATCGATCTCATTATTAAAATTGCACTGCTCATCACGCGGATAAGAATAATTGAACGCACGTGACGGGGATCCCGGGGCAAGCGGGAGATTCGCAAATTCATCGGTGGCAACGGCAAAGACGAGCGGGAAAGACGCGGAGCCGTCCTTCCGTATAATCCGGGCTGTGTTTGCTTATTTCGTAATTACGAGAGTAAAGTGTGTAAAGAAAACGTATTGGATCGCGTCGTATATCCGTGAGGAGATTTCCCACGGGTGAACGTAACTCGCAACATTGACAGAGTCGTCGTCGTCGTCGTCGTCGTCGTCGTCGTCGTCGTCGTCGTCGTCGGCCGCGGGGATGATCCCGCGGTAACTTTCGCAGCCCTCGCGTGATGCGCGTGCAAAAATCTTGATCCAAGGAGGGACAAATTGGGCGCCGCCGGGCGCTTGATTAAAATTAAATCCAAATTAATCCTCCCCCCTCTCCCCCTTCACCGGTCGCCGCGGTAAACGCGCGCTTTTCATATTGCACCGCGCCGCGTCGAAGAGTAGTCTCTCGAAAAGAGTAGCACTCGCGCTCGACGAGTACGCTCTTGATCGCGGAGTAATATCGCGCGCGGTACAGTAGCGTCGCGTTTACATCCCCGAGTCCTTCCTCCCCCTTGCACGCACTCCCGCAGCGGGAGAGTGCGTACGCCGCTCCCCTCCGTGTCCCGTAATACTGCGCCGGAAGTCTAGGAGGATCTGAATTAGGTATGAACTCGTAAGAAATGCAGAGGCGCCGCGAAATGAACGTCTGTCGCCAAGTAGCCGCGCGCGGCTCCTCATTCGTCGACGATCCTCATTTCGGCGCGTTTAATCGCGGCGGCGAGCCTGTGATTCCTGTAGCTGCGGCACAACGTTGCGCTGAACGTTGCGATGTTTCGCCGCGAGCGAGAGCTCGCGGCTGACTAATTAACTCGATCGCGTCTTCCGATCGTACAAGAATGTCTCGATGTCTCGGATATCTCCACTTCGGGTTGCATCCGAATAAGGATGCTTCGAGGGAAATCAAGGATGTTGATTCTTGTCCAAGAAATCTGACATGAAAGTTTGACGCGGGGCGGTGTAAACCGCCCTCCATCGGTGGAGGGGTGGAGGGTCACACACGCACGTGCGACGCGTGTAATACCGCGCGTGCATGTCATCGAGGCTGAAATAAGGGAAGAAAAGAAAACCGGGGCGAGGGGGAGGGGGAGGGGGGAAAGAGGAAAGAAAACGAAAGAAGGAAAGAAGAAGCCTTCCACGGCGATATAGAGAAGAAAAACCGAGCGTTCCGCGTGTAAGGTATACATATAAATATTTCACTATCGGCGATGATGTGGCGCTCCCCTTGAAACCGCCTTTTACTCCACCCCACCATTCTACGGTAATTGCAGCGTGTCCGCGCGCGCTCCAGCATCTTATTTCAAACAACAAATCGATAAAATAAAATATAAACGTGCCTGGGAAAAATGCTCCTGGCATGCAGCCGCTGCTGAATCACACGATAATCGTTTCGCTGCGCCGCGATAAAAGCCGCAATTTCGCATGCGCCATAAATAAAACCGCCGCGCGCCGGCGATACGCGAATGACACCATTTTCGGCGAACGTGAGACGCGAGTCGCTCGATCGAGCGATCTCGCCGAGCGGCTCGCGAGCCGCGCCAGCCCGCATTTGAATCGCCCTTTAAACAGCGATCCATCTGCTCGGGAAGACGGAAAAGGAAAGAGGAACGAGAAGGCAAGAGAGAGAGGAGGGGGGAGAGGACACGTGCCAGGCGCGTGGTGCCTCTAAAACGTGCTTTTAGAGGCCGGCTCGTGCCGCGCGGACATGGACGACCTGTTGAATGGAAACCTCGTCATTAATAGCTTCGCGCAAACAAAATTAGTAGCCGCGTCCGTTGTTCGGATTACGCTTTATTTAACGGTGACTCTCAATTCTATGCGTACGCGTTTCCCGCGTCGCCGCGTTTCGCGCTTGAATATCAAATTGCGCGCGATCCGTCCTTTAACGAAATTCGCTGGGAAGCAGCGCGAGGAAGCAACACGTACGAGATCACGAGGAAACGAACGGCTACGGGGAATCCCCGTTTACATATTTTTTATTCGCGATAAGCTTGCGATCCGCGTCGCGTCGTTTCCTCTGGCGGGATCTTCCGTCCGTTTAATCGATCGTTAAAGTGAGATTATTAGCAAAGCCCGCGACTCGTCCGTTACATTGAACCCGCGTTAATTATCGAATCGCTCGTTATCTCTTCAGGGAAACGGACAAGTTTCGAAGAAGCGGCTCGATCCGGACCTCCGGATGCGGGAACAGCCGCGGGGGCGACGAATGGATCGAGGCTGGCCGGCGCGGCGGCGCGGTCGAGATCCGAATCGTCCTTTAAATAGCCTCGCGGAGGGTTGGCGAGCACGCGCGCGAGAAAAAAGAGATAAAGAGGGAGGGGGGGAGACGGAGCAGTGCGCGCACACGTACACGCGCGCCCGCGCGCGGGCAGGCGCACACATGCAGGCGCGCAGTCCGCATGGCGCCTCCAAAGGCATTTCTCGAGGTCGCTCCGCTCCGCCGGGGTCGACCTGATGAATGGAAACGTCGGTATTATTGTGTTTACACGCGGGACACACGGGTGCCTCTCTCGCCACACTTGGCGTGGAAACATTCCATTCATAAAGCGTTCCGCGCGTTCCTCTCACCGCCACACGTACACACGCGGGCACCGTGCAGTCGGAGAAGGGTACGCGACCCTCTTCCGTCTACCGGGCGAGGGGGTTGACACCAGTGACGTATTCAGAATTTCGTCGCCGCGCGACGTGGGATGGACGGCCTCTTCATCCCTCCGCATCCCTCCGGCGGAGATTTTCCCCGGCTCGTAATAATTCCCCCCCCCCATCCCGCTCTCGCCTCTTCCCCATCCCTTGAAAATAATTCCTCGCGCAATGGAGCGAGGAAACGCGGGGGATTCCGTTGCGCGCATCGTCCCGAGCGAGGTGAGGGGGGCGGCTTCGCCGTCGAGGGTCAAACGCGGATGGTTCCCGGTTCGCCGTAACTTTCCGCGCGTGAGTTTTTCCATCGCACTCGCGATAGGGCTCTCTCGGATTAGACAGAATTACTTCCTAACGAGAAGCAGGGACGCGCGCGCGGCGTGGAAAGGCGTGAAACTCTCGCGAGGGATGAGAAGAGCAGCCGCCCTCATGTTACTCGTAACACATCGCGGTAATTTATAACGACAGGTATTCCCCGCCTGCCTGCTTCTCTTCTGCCCTCCTCATTTACTTCTACCGAGAAAGGGCGTCAACCGTAACGCCGCCAGCCCTCGCGCTGTCGGTAGCAGCAAAGGAATGCCCCTCTTTTTGCCCCTCTCAGGGTTTTTAGATCGAACGGTCTAAAACGGTGCGTAGCCGTCAGATTTTTCGCTTCTTTCGTCAGCGCGCGTCGATGCGCCATGTCAAAGGGCCTCGTGATGCAACTCGCCTCTCCATCCAATCGGTCATCCCTTGCGTGCGCTTGATCGACGAGCGAAATTGTCCCACGAATTCTCATACATTTGGATATTTGTAGCATCCCGTCATAGCATAAATCCTCAAGTGTTACAAATATCCTTCTCGATCCTTCATGAACGCATAATTTGGATTCTGCCGATTCGATTTCGATCGCGGATGCTGCACAATTCGAAAAGTTGCCGAAACGATGGAAATGCTGAAAGAATCTTTTCTTCTGGAAAACTCGACGATATACTCCGAGAACCCTGGGTGCCGATTAAGACCCATCGTTAACGATGTTTGCCGCATCAGCTCGAGACGATTCGCAACGCATAACTGGATCTCTTGGTGCTCGGTCGACTCTCTGATGTTTACATCGTGCCAACTGATACGAACGGACTAGCAGCGCAGTGCCGCATACATATTTGAGCATTTGGTCATGACGACTTCTCGTATAAATTGAAACTTCTCAAGGATGTCGTCGACTGTCGGGGCAAGAGAACGAAGATCGCAGAACGACAAAGGACGAGGGAAGGAAGAAGCGCGAAAGACGAACGCGGATCGGGGGGAGGGTAGAAAGCCGTGAAGCTGGGTCAGTTCCGCTTTCTGGTAGGAGCCAAGTATCGCCCCCAATTTCGCCCGTGCCCCTCGCGTGCTCTTCGGGGTTGTTTGAACGGACATTCGAGAAGAAAAATGGCCGAAACAGAATCCAAATGAGGGACGACCATCATGAGGGAGGAGCGATGATCGAATGTGTGCTCTGACGAGACAAACGCGGGTCTTGAATCTTCAAAGTGAAGCGGAGATCTTCGCGGAATATCAAAGTCGAGCCATGACGCGCTAGAATGACGTTTTATCATCATAAGTTTAATTATTTCGTGACACTTCTTCATTAGGGATCTCTAATGAAAGCGCATACCCGCGGTAGAACGCATTTGTTTCAATTAATGATGCATTTCGGCGTCAGCCACGCACACGGCCACTGAATACTTTTTGCCAACCGCGAGTGTCAAATATATCATCCTAATACTCTTTATATTATATAATTAAGAGAATATCACACGCGTTATTAGCCCGCGCGTCCGCGAACTCGCCTCTTATTCAAACGCGTGATATTTTTTAGAAGCATCCACGCACGCACGCACGCCCGCACGCACGCAGGCAGGTGTATTCAGTAAATTAACATTAAGGCATCTTAGCTTTTCGCATTGTGTTGAATTTATTCGCATAATCCGACCTCGCACGGTTCGTTCATTAAGATCCCCCATTCCGCGTCCCGTTAACCTCTCTATTTACCCGAAAGCATGCGAAAAGTTGGAGCCCCCGTTGCTTTTACGGTTTAGCAACGATCGCATTCCAAACTCTCTATTATCCCGGAGACTCTCTTCCCCTAGGCGCACCATTCGGCGGCGGCTCCCATTAGTAACGGAAAATTGCATATCGCTGGTGTTTGCCTTTGTCTCGAATCATCGCGCGAGCCTCGAATGATCCGCATCCGAACCGGAAGGAACGAATCACCGGGCGAACCCGGTGCGGGATTTTTTGCCCCCTTTTCGCGATCGAGGGAAAATCCTCCGACCGAGGGAAAAATGCGAACGAAGAGGAACGCGGCCGGGAACGCAGCGTGTGGGTGACTGGCAGGCGGTGGTGCACACGAGAGTAATTCGCACTACCACGATCGCGGGGGGGGGGGGGGGGTGCGGAGGGGGGAACGCACGTCCGCGGTCCGCGCTCTTGGTCAGTGGCGCGCTGAAACGGAGGAAACGGCTCGCATTCCGCCTCTCTCCTCCTTTCTCGCCGCTGAATTAAGGTGGCCGGGTTTTCAAGTCGGCCGGAAAAACGGCCGGCCGCCGCCGAACGCCGGCGGGGCACGGCGAGAAGCGCGGGAAGGATCTCTTCCGCGGCCGCGACGGAAAGACGACGGCGCGATTTCGGGTCCTCCTGACCGAGGAGGACCTAGATAAAAAAGGTCCTGTTTAACTACGTGGGAAGGATCGTTAGCGGGATATTATGCGCGAGTATCATGTCTGACTCGCTGAATTAAACTATGGGCATGGACTACGTGCGCCCAAAGGGATGTCCTCCCGTGATAGAAACGGGGCGCTAATGGGTGTATCAGCGGCGTGAGGAAAATTGCGTTAGGTCCTTAAAGATCTAGCAGAACGTTGTTCATCTTGATGACGCCTCGTTACGATTCCTGCGAGCGTATTTCCGTTCCTGACCCGTCTTCAACTTTTTCGCAGTTTCTCTCATTTCCGCGCTCGTGCGGGATTAACTTCTCGCTTGTCACACATACAAAAGTGTACGTCAGCAGCGATGAGAGGGATAAGAATAGACGTATCTTTTTAACGTCTCAAACCCTCTTCGTTTCGTTTCGATCTATCAGCAGGCACGATATGCAACCCCTGAGCTATTCCGACTATACTGAATAGACGTGTATTGGAAAAAGCATATAGGGACGAAGCGGCGCTTTAAATAGGAAATAATCCGCACTATCCGTTCAAAAAGCACGATCCCGACGACGCGATGCGGCATAATGGCGACGTGCAAAATAACGCGCGATTATCGCGAATCGCCGATACGATGATTAATTTTTAATTAACTCGTAACCTGCACATTTTCGCCCAAACGCGGCCCTTTTTACCCGCTCGCATAATCCGTCGCTAAAAGGAGCCGCGATTGGTCAGAAACACACCCCTCCCCACCCACCCCCCCTCCCCCCGCACATAAAGGGCGAGTATCCATATACATATGTACATATGTATACATCTGTATACATACACGTATATGCTGCATGCGCACGTACACTGGGGGGCGCGTATACTGTATCCGCGCGTTCTATGTACACGTGCGATTTACCCCAGGAGATTCGTACATAGTTTTGCACGTATACATAAGCGAGAGGCGTTTGTTGAACCGTGCAAATCTTCTGCTCGGTGCACCAACACCGGCGCAAGAAGCACGTTCGCGCGCGCACGAACACTCTTCTCGCCCTCTTCGTTCCCGCGCTCGCTATCTTCGTTCAATCGAACCACGCAACCACGGCGCGTTTCGCGCTCTCCGTCCCCCCTTTTCAACTTGCCCCCCCCCCCCCACCGCCCTCGCTACCTCACTCTCATTCTCTCTCTCTCTCTCTCTCTCTCTCTCTCTCTCTCTCGCGCGCGCGCGCGCGCTTCATCTTTCCGTCTCCCTCTTTATTGTTCGCTCGTCTCGTTCGCCTACTGTCGGATATGCTCGGGGTCCCTCGCACACACAGTCCGCACCTCCCAACCGTCCTGTCTCCCTCCTCACCCTCGTGTACTTATCTCCATCCTTGGCCGTCGTGCGTGCACGCATATCTCCCATCTCTGTCGTTAGTGTACACACGCGAGCTCTCCCTCTCTTTGTTGCACGAGCAAATACGGATACCGCGCGCGCGTGAGCGCACGTGAGAGGCACGGAGGGTGGACAAGAGGGAGGCACAGAAGGAGAGACGGAGAGAACGAGAAGTGCGGAAAGATGTGAGAGAAGGACAAGAGAGAGCTTCGACTCGCCTGGCGCACCATGGGGCTCTTTTCTTGTATTCTATTGATTTTTCCAAAAGTTCGTGGTGGGAGTCCAGCGGCCGTGTGGTGCGCTGTGTGTACGCGCGCGCGCGCGCACAGGTGTACGTGTGCGAACCTCGACGGTATCGCCGTCCTCATCGCTCCGCCGATGAATTGCCTCTCCTTCTCGCGCTGGTCTTATCCCTCCTTCGGGCATTTTTCCTCTCTCTTTCTCCCGCTCTCTCGCACGCGGGAGGGGCGATCCTCGTCTCGCGTTATCCCTCTCCGACGCGTGCGCTCATGCTGCACGGCCAATGATTCCCTCTCCCTTCCGCGATCCCTTTCTCTTCCTCCCACGCGTGAACATCTCCTCTCCGCCCCGCCGACCGTCGTACATCCCTCTCGCTCGCTGTTACACCTCGCCTTCTCTTCGCTTCTCTCCACACGTTGCCCTTCCCGCCCTTCCCGCCCCCCTCCCATCCCCCTGTCCCCCTGCTCCACACGTGCGCGGCAACCTGGCTGCGTGCACACGACACGCACACACGGCCGCGTCGCTCCGGGCAGGAGCGTGTCAAGAGGTTTTGGCTTTGACACCTTTGAGAGGGAGGAGCGCAGCGCGATTTGCCTGGCGTGCGGAATCTCGCCGCAGCTTCCCCTGAAGACCGTTACCCGGAAATCTGTCTACGAAATTCAACGCGGAACATGGTAACATCCGTCACGCAAATTCCCATGTCGTGGCGTTGTAGTCCGGTACTTGTATGTATTTAAGATAACGTAACGCGAGTTGCGCTCGGTAGCGCGGATACTCCAAGTACATTCGGTATCCGAGTACACGTCTCAAGAAAAGGGGAAAAGGAGGGAGAGCGATCTTTCGGTAATGAGATGATATACGACTACTACAGATACAACATCACGGTGTGACATCAAAAAGAAAAAAAAAAAAAAAAARAAAAAAGAAAAAAAACAAGATTTACGAATGAACGCGACGAAACACCAGATTAACCTGGCGAGATGAGGTAAACTTGAAGAATCAACAACAAAGCGTAGCACATTATTCCGTTCCGTTTAACCGCGCTTTTCGGACTCTCCGTGCCGCGAACAAAATGGCAATACGCGCGCGGAGATACAGAAGGTCCGGTGGAAAGCGTGAACGGACACGGAAAGCGGCCGTAAAAATGGGGGCTTGTGGGCAATGTTTGTTTACACATCCGGTTTGAGTACAAGTCCGGTTATCGCGTGAGTTGCCACGTATCGAAAATATCGCGCCCAAACATCGAAAGAGAAAGAGGAGATTCGAGAGACGCGTCCTTCCCGCCATCTCTCGATACGCTCCTGATTTTCCACCCACCCAACCCACAACGGCAGGGTCACCGCATGCACTCTCACTCCCTCCCTCTCTCCCTCCCGTCCTCTCTCCATCTCCCTCTCCCTCTCTCGTGCACACGCGCGCGCGCGCGCGCGCGCGCGCAGCGCGCTCTCCGCTCCTCTCTTTTCCGCGCTTGCTCCATCACAGCACACATGCTCGCGCTCGTGGTCACGCGAATTGCACACTCAGCCTACGCTGGTGTACGTGTACGCCCAGCACCAACACGGCGGCAGACATTGACGCACGCGCGTATATATGTGTACGCAGGTATACGCTCGCGCGCACGTGCTATGGCCGCGGCGGTGGCGGCGGCGGTCGTGCATCCAGGCGGAGCGGAATATAGGCGTGCAGCGATGTTCGGACCACGGGGCGAAGAGCAGCAGCATCGACGGTGCGATGACGGCGATCGATAATTCGAATCGATTAATAATAAGACCGCCGGCGGACGCGCGAAACGGCGGCCGGCGCACACGTGAGCGAGCGCGCTCTCGCTCGCGCGAGATCGATCGCGACCGCGAGCCGGACCACCCGATATTTTCGTGATCGCTCATTTTTTTTCCTCCTTCCTCCTTTTTCCTCTCGTTCGCCAACCGCGCGCACAGCGGGCACACGGGGTTTATTTTGGTTACACGAGGTACCGCGTCGTGCGTCCCGCGGAACGGAATCGGGAATCAGAAGAAGAAAAAAAAAGAAGAAAGAAAAGAAGAAAAAATCTTTGGTTGGGGGGGGGAGGAATAATAATTCGGCCGTTCCGCGCGAAATCGATCGTGCACGCCGGCGATCCACGGCGAGGTCGTTTCGCGACGCGATCGAAATCATCTTCCTCTCTCCCTCCCTCTCCTTCTCTCTCTCTCTCTGTCCGCCGATTAATACCACGGCTATTAACTGTTTATCGGCGTTGCTGGGATTACGTCACACGAAGCGCAAGAGAGAAACGCGCAATTTTATCGAGGGCGCATCCGGTAACCTACTGATAGGACCGGGTCCGTTCGTTTAGGCTGCAGTTTCCGCCTTGGTTTCCCTTCCCTCCTCCTCACCGCCCTTCCGAAGAGAGTTTAAATATACACGCTCGTTTGTGACCTCCGAGTGCGCGCCGCGCATTCCTGAAAATCGCGTAAATTGATCCCGCGAGAGCGTATCAGCGGCTTTCGGATATTTCTGCCGTTACACGCTGCCGAAACGCGGCATCAGCGCGATCACGTAATTTCGTAGTCGAGACCTTGGAATACATTGACCCCAGAGTATTTTCAGTGGTAGTTCATGTTACGAATGCATCATCCGAACTCCAACTACTCGTCCAACTACTTGCAGTATTTACAACGTTCTTTACAGTAAATACCGCCGCGAGACGCATACAGCAACTCCTGCAGCGAACTTTCCGTGACGCGACGAGAACGTTGGTAACTTTGCATGCGTTAGGCGAACGGCTGAAGCCGTGTCGAGTCGAATCGAATCAAGCAAGTCCAGAGCAAGTGTCGCTTTGTTATACAGTACAGGCGGTAATGCATTTCGGAAGACGATGAGCAGCAGCCGACACAGCAGCCGTATTTATAGCCGCGCTACTGTCAGCGCCGTCAGTAGATCACGGGGCATGGCGCAAGACGTATCGGTGGTGCGTACTGGGCAACGCAGACGACGACGATCAAGATGACGGTCAAAACGTCGAGCAAGCCGGAGCCGATGACGAGGACGAGGACGAGGACGAGGACGAGGACGTGGTCACCACTCGAATAGGCCCCGCTCGCTCGCGAGCGCACGTGCGCGAGGGCTCTAGTCGAATCTAAAAAAAGATCATCTACGTAAATACGCGAGCGCGAAGTCCGTCCCCTTGTCACGTCTTCAAGAATCCGTTGCGCCGTTGCGAAATCCTCCCGCAAATATAATCTCGCCGCTCGCGCTCATTTGCATAATGTCCTCGGCCCATAGGTGAAAAGGACACACGACCCGCTGTAAATTCGGCCGGTCGTCGGTCGTGTCCTGCGGCCGTACAGAGAAGGGGGAAGGGTAGAGGAGCAGAAGGAGGAGGAGAAGGAGGAGGAGGAGGAACGCAGAGGGCAGCGAGTGCGACCGTTATACCGCGTCTCTCGCGCGGCGGTGTACCTTATCGTCGATGCAGCCGACGTAGCCGCACGTCGGCGGCCGCGGCGCGGGTAACGATCGCGCGCGCGCGCGCGCGCGCGCGAGCTGCGCGGCTACGATCGATCCGTCTCAATCGATCGTCGGGGGCGCGTGCCTCGATTTACCATCGATTGCCGACGCGATCGATTAGTCCCGTCGAGTTCCTCCGTCCAGGTTCTATCCTTGGAACAAGGATAGCCGCAGGGGAGGACGCCGCAGAATGGAGAGAAGGAGAAGCCGGGTCGGGCGGACGGAGAAAGAAGAGGGAAGAGGAGAAAGAGGTGGAGGAGGGCGAGGGTGGCGGGAAGAGGGCAAGCGTGACGGACGAAGGGCGAGCGGCGGCGGGAGAAGCGAGGGAGTAGAATACGAGCGAGACGGAACGATCGTGGTGGAAAAGGAGGGAGGACGAGAAGAGCGGAGAAGGCGCGTGTGCGGCAGAGCGAGAGGCAAAGAAGCGCGTTTATTGCGAGAGAAAGAGAGAGAGAGAGAGAGAGAGAGAGAGAGAGAGAGAGAGAGAGAGAGAGAGAGAGAGAGAGAGAGAGAGAGGAAGAGAGGGAGATGAGCAGAAGAGGAAAAGAGTCGGACAGCTAGTAAGAACACGCTCTCTCTTTTGCTTCATGCTATGAGAAGCTGAACGTGTAGATGACGAAGGAACGAGAGAGAGAGAGAGAGAGAGAGAGAGAGAGAGAGAGAGAG
>JAHMML010000004.1:2253378-2425528 GCA_020341155.1 Eciton burchellii
CCCCCCCCCCGCCCCTCGTGTTCAGAAATATTGCTGCGCGTTGTCGCCGAAGCGTTGCTCTCTCACGTCAGTAAAATTCCCCTCGCGAGTTCCGCGCGAGTACCATCCTTACTCGCCTCCTCCTCCTCCTCCTCCTCCCCAGGGGAGGAGAGTGCTTCGAGAGAGAGAGAGAGAGAGGCTCCTTCGCAAATTTCGTCACGCACGCCGAAGGGACGCGCCGCCGCCGGCTGGCTTCGTGCATTTGTATTCGTTGCGCAAGGTCCGGTCGCGCCCTCGTTCCTTAAACAGTATAATTTGCGGAATCTCGTCGGCACGACGAACACTCTTTTCCCTCCTCCCCCGCCCGCCCCCTCCCCTCTCCCTTTCTCTCTCTCGCCTCCCGTCGCGACGTAATCTTCCCGTTGGCGTGGCGGATTAATCCGACGCGATCGACGCTCGGCGCTCGGCGAATTCCTTTTACAGGAATTCAATTCGGCGGCCCGCTCGTTGTGGATATTTAATTTTCCGCGTCGTGTTTCGGCGTTTCGCGCCGAAGGTAAAATCAAATCGGGATTAACGGTCAACGAGCGCGACTTCTCTGACGCGGCGGCAAACGGGGGCTCGCGCGGCTCTTGATTGATGCGCCAATTGGCGCGAATTAATCCGCGCGCCCGCGGTTTTTCAATTACCGCGAAAGAGAAGACGCCGCGGGAAAAGTCGATTAGCGGCATTATGCCATCTCGATAAAGTAGCCTCGCGTAGCCAGGCTCGCGCGCGGGACGCGGAGCAGATCTGCCGAGCAGATCTGCCAGTGCGATAATTAAAGCGCAACACGCGGCGGTGCTTTATGTCGCTGTCGGGGAGAACGCTCTGCCCCTTAAGTGAAAATTAATCTCCGGCTGAACTCGATTATTGCGCGATCGGAAATATCGATAGACTCGTTAAACGTCCCGAGTCGTCCCGCTAAAGAGCGTAATTCGATCGCGTGCGAGTGCAGATCGCGCGCGAGCATGCGGCAAAGCGCGAGCACGTTGCGGCTTTTCGCTGCTACGAAGCTACGAAGCTCGCTATCTGATTTCTTTTCGCGCCGCGAGTTCGGCCCTGATTATCTCGCGAGGCGCGACATCGAACGCGAGTGCGAAGCGACGCGGGAAGAGATGTATTTAGCAACGGTAATCCGAGAGCTTGTCGCTCCGCTTGTCACCGGATCATTATAAAACGGCTATAAAACGGACTGTATCTCTTTTCGATCTTTCAGCCGCGCTGAAATTAGTCCCGAGTCGCGCTGATTAGTATTTAATTGCAGAGTTCTGGCGTGAGCGACGCTTGCAAATTTTATCACGTTCCGCCGAGGAACGCGGGACTGCATTTGCATTTGTCGCGCCGCCGCCGCCGCCGCCGCCGCCGCCACTCACGCTCGCGCTCGCAATCCTTAAATTGCGGAATGTAATCAATGGATAGAATCTGGTGTAGACCCCCGCCGACGTTTCAACCGACGTTTAGCCCGACAAGTATTTCCGCGAGACAGCGCGCGTTCCGCAAGTATCACGATAACGAAACAATGCCGGGCCACGAATGCTGGTCTCTTTGTGCATTCTGGATGCCGCAGATTTCATTCTTCGTCGATCTTAATCGCGGCGGCTTAATTCGAGCGCCACGCCACTCTCTCCACCTCTCCCCGCCACTTTTCGCGCTATTGTGCATTCTCATGAGAGAGATCTAGCTCTTCCCGCGGCGCTCCGCGCTCTCCTCCGACTCTGTCTGGCAATTAAATTACGCGGAGCCCGCCAAAAATAGCAGCCCTGGCCGCGGGCCGCGTCGCGAGTCGCCGATAAATCGTCCGCGTTTAACGCGATTCTCCGCGCCGCTTCACCTCGCCGCTCGCTCAGCCTTTCTCGGCCGCTCCGTGAAAGCGCGCCCGCGCGCCCGCGTATCATTCCGCCTGGCGGAATCATTTCACGCGTCATTATGCAACGTTTCGGGATCTAAGGGGGTTATCGCCGCGCGGCTCCATTTCCGAAATGGCCGCAGATTGAGATTGAGATTGAGCGCGAATTCGACGCGCGCCACGTGTGACAGCGCGAAAGCTGCAACGACGCGCGATTCGCGGCGAGTCGTCCCGTTTTCCTTCGTCCGACCTTATTCCTCGATTTTCTCTCCTTCTCGCTGGATCGCACCGATCGGCGAGCGGTCCGCAAAAGTTGCCGGCTCCGAAAACTGCGCGCGCGCGCGCGCGCGCGGAAAGGTCGCGATCCTTCAGGCATCAAGTTTCAGTCGAGCCCGCGGCGGACTCTTCCTCTCGCGGACTTTCCTTGCTCCTGTTGAAAGTCGACGTGCTTTCTCGGCGAACGAGTTCGCCACGTGTCGTTACAATGTAGCGCACATTTTTCATCGAGACGCCGTCGCCGCCGTCCGGTTACTCCAGTTTCCGCCGAGACGGCGCAATCCCACTTACAATCTCCTCTCGAACACGACGACGGGACACGTCGCAAAGAGAAGACGCCAAGGCGCCGAATGAAGCAACCCGAGTATATATCCCAATTATCAAAGGGACGAAGGAAAAGTGCCGCGCGCTTATCGGCGCCGGATATCAACCGGCTGAAACTCGCTTCTGCGCGCGGACAGGTCAAAGTATAAACTGATGCTGCCCGATCCACAATTCTCGCGACTACAACTAGCCGCCAATAATGGTACATGCAAATCACTATGCACGTGATTATTCATCGGAGAGAAAAAAAAAAAAGAAAAAAACGAAACGAAACCGGCAGTAATCGCCTCCCTCTCTCTCGCTCATCTCCGATGCCGGAGAGTCCTGAATTATCCGATTATGCAGATTGGCGACATTCGGAAAGGAAGAGAACGCAAACGTATCGTGTTGTAACTTATAAATTTTAAAATTTACAAGTAAAGTTGCCGGCAATCCAAAGTGCCGTTTTATTTTCACGCGACGAGAAGCGTTTCCTCTTCGATGAAGGAGGCAAGTTTCGTGTTTGGTCTTTGGATCGCGACACGCGTTGCGACACGTGGAAATCGCTCGAAGAAGCTCGATAAAAACGCTTCTGCCCGCGCCGAGTTTTTGATCCCGCCGGTATCAATTTCTATCAATGCCGACGTAATAGCGCTCCGCGGTCGGGGCCGACGAGCGGGGGGACTGTTTGATGTATAGAAGAGTCTCCGGAGAATTGAAGCCAAACCCGCAAGAAGTTTGGACCAGACTCGGAGGCGCCAATAGGTCAAGGCTATCCGACGCTCCGACGTGTATATACACGCGCGCACATCCACACCGGCGGTCTACCCGTTTTCCAGCAAATTCATTACGGCAGTTCCTTGGGAATACTTGAAGATTAACGACAAAGATAGTTTGCGGCTCAATGGAACGCCGCGCATTCGTCACCGTTGTTCGCTCGTTCTCTCGCGAGCGGAACACTGGCGCACGCGGAAAGTTGACATTTTTTGGAGCCAGCGCGTGAGCGAGAAGAGGAAGATGGAAGAGATAACAAGGAACAAGAAAAGTACATGCGTGTGGAGAATCAACGTCGTCCTCGTCTTCGTCCTCGTCCTCCTCGCCGTCGCGTCATCGTCGTCGTCGTCGTCGTCGTCGTCGTCGTCGTCGTCGTCGTCGTCGTCGTCGTCGATGCGGTTGCGAGGTTGAAAGTAGGCGGGGAGAGCGAGTGCGGCAAGGACGAATCCTTTACCGCGATGACAGGCTTCGCTCTCCGCCTCCTTTCGATCCCACTACCACCACGTTGCTTGGCAGGATCATGCTCTCCTCTCGCTGCTCTTCGTGTTGCCAGGCCGGGCCCGGGTCTCCCGCGCCGGCTCTCGCAAAATTCTAGAACCCGCGCGCAATGCGCGCGGGAACGCCGGCGAAAAATTCACCTGGCGGTAATTACCTGATGCGTTTAACGCGATTTCACGCCTTCTCCTGCGTAGCTGATCAAACGCGAGTCCCGCGAAGCCTGTAATTTACGCAACTCAAGCAGAGGCTCCGCGGACTTTTTCTCCGGTTCACCGTCTTATGTAATTTGACGTGTACAACCTATCATCATTGTTAATCATTGCTACGTCGAATATGACCGGCGCCTTGGCGGTTAAATAACAAGACATGCTTATAGCACAGACTAATTATCGCTCTTTTTTCTTCTTCTTCTTCTTCTTCTTCTTCTTCTTCTTCTTCCTCCTTGATAAGTCGTTTGGCGTGATAGCGAGACGATGATACCGCGTCACGCTCCGTTCCGAAGGATGCACTTACTCGACGCACCAACTCGCTGATAAATCATAAAATGCTGGCGAAAGCATTGTCACGCTGTAACGTAATCGCTGCGCGATTATCGTTGCATGATTCTTTTTTTCCACGATTCAACGTTTCGCGACGACGACGCGACGTGGCGCGGTCTCAACGTTTAAATCCGCCAACGAGCAGTCGATTATGGCTCCGCGATAACTCCGAGGGAGAAATTCCTCCGTGATACATCGCTCGATATCGCTCGATAACGATAGATCGCTGTCGCTGATGCGACAACGGTCTATGTCGTTGCGAATCTCGCCGCGACAACGAAGGCTAACTCGGCTGTCACCGTTTTTACCTTACCGGCTGACATATTTGACTCGTAATGTAGGTAGCGGAACGAAATTGTCGTTTCTGGAGAATTCGATCGATATGTAATTGGCGATGTGCGCGACGATCGCGTGGTATTTCCTTGGCAAGACAAAAGCAAACGTGCAACAATAGCACAAGGCTGACGGCGACAACACCGAGTATCGAACGGCGATTGCCCCGCCGCCGTAAAGAATGCTCGAGGAATATAGAGCCTCGCGGCGGCGGCGGCGGCGGCGGCGGAGGGGGGCGGGGGGTTGGTGTAGGTAGGAGGGGAGGGGGAGAAAACTCGAGCGTTCAAGAGAGCGTTTCGTCGTAAGAAAAGTGCGTGCGTGCGATTGAAAACGGCGGCGCGGTCGATCGATGAAAACGACGATAAACGAGCCGAAATGAACAGTCTCGCGCGATAATTGGCCATAATGAAATCTAATTTGCCGCGATACCAACACGCGTTTGCGCGCGCACGAAACTATAATTCGAACAATCGCGCACACGCGAGGAGCAACACACCGCGGCGTTGTCTCGAACGTTTCGATAACGCGTTCGGCGTTCGCCGCGGTCTCGACCGGTTTCTTTATTAAATTAGCGCCACGGCGATCAATCGAGAAAACGATTACGAGTAAGAGGCCTCGGCGAATCGTCCATCTATATTCCATTCACGGTAGCGGAAGGGAAGGCGAAGGCGCAAGGCGCAAGGCGCGAGGGCCAGCGAAATATGTAAACGGAAGCACGTGGTGCACGCGACGGGCGTTTCGTCGCGGATAATGTCGCGGCACGTGCAGGAAACGGATGGTCCCGGGCCATCGCGGCATCGAGGACTGAAAAACGAGCGGATGAGCGTAAACGCGGCCACGTGTATCCGCGGATAAACCGTGTCAGGATAAATCGACCTTATCAATAAGATGGAGTCCTCCGCGTGCACTTTCACCCTCTCTGTCTCCCCTCTTCCGCGCCTTTTACTCTCTTTTATCCCCGTCCCGCGCCTCCTGTTCCTCGCCGCCTCGCCGCCTCGTCGTTTGCTACCGGCATACTTATTCATGTATTCCGTAAGTTTGGAATACATGAATAACCTACGAGTTCCAGGTACTCGTGCGAAGCGTCTTCGATGAAGCTCCAGGTAAGAATCGCCGTCGTCGTCGTCGTCGCCGTCGTCGCCGTCGCCGACGCCGACGCCGCGACGGCAACGGCGTTTAGCGCATCTTGAAGAAAGCGACAGGTGACATGCATCCCATTACGTCTCCCTCCCCTCCCCCCCACCCCACCCCCTCCTTCTTATCCCGTTGATGTCTCAACGTAAACGTGGGGAAATCATTTTCTCTCGCCGCGCGCGCGAATCTTTGGCGCGAGCAGCCGAGAGCTCGCTCCTCAGCACGCTCGGCGGCCCTTCGATCGTGGGAAAACGCACGCCGAGAGAGATTACCAAACTATTAGATCGCTCGCGAATGATTAAACGCCGCGATAAGACCGGAATCGCTCGTTTGCCTGATGTTTCCGCCTTGCGCGCCGGCACCGTTGCTCCCTCTCTTTCACGATAATCGTGTTTCGATGTGACCGCATGTTATCGGCTCAATTATGTACTATTCTTACGAGCAACACATCCGTCGTGAATTATTCATCGAACGAACGAACGAACGAACGAACGAACACACGTCAGGCGAGAGATTTTCTTAATTTTTTAACGTCACGCCATCATTTGACAGGTGCAAACGTTACGGTTTGGTAATTTGATAAGTGCGATCATATTATGTGGTGCTGATATCCGTTTCCATGGAATCGGAAGAGAGAGAGAGAGAGAGAGAGAGAGAGAGAGAGAGACCCAGATTTATAATACGAGAAAATGAAATAAGATTATGACGTTCCATCTTCATTATCCAAACTCGTTGTAACGTAAGTCCGATCCCGAAAATAGAACGAAAATTCGTTATCCGTTATTCCGCTGTTATTCGTCGAAATAATGTCTCCGCGATCTTCCATATCCCGTCGCCTCGCCGAAATGGGTCACAGATGCATAATTTCGCGCTCTTCACTTTTTCGCGGTATTACAACACCGCTGGACCAATCCGGACGGACCTCGCTCCGAGAACACGTAAAATTAACGAATCGACGTTGCTCTGCTCCGTCCGATGGCGATTCGTGCATGGATCGCGCAAAGTCGTTTTTGTCAGCTCCATAAATGACGTGTCGCGGAGGCTAGGATCGTATTATGGTTAACGATTCTGCGGATCAAAAAAAAAAACCCCTAAACGATTCGATAATTGCGGAGGTTACGTACCGCGGTCCTCGTTCAAATGCAGGATTGCCTAATCGTATCGCCTCGTAAACGAGATCTGAAACCCGCATGGCGCGCTACCGCTCTCCCTCCCTCTCTCCCTCTCTCTCTCTCTCTCTCTCTCTCTCTCTCTCTCTCTCTCTCTCTCTCTATTTTTCTCTTTTTTCTTTTTTTTTCGCGCTGACTTTATCGTCAGCGAACGGACGATTATCGCATTTATCGTATTCTCAGCCGGCGATATCCTTCCAACGAATGCCCGAAATTACCAATGTTCCTCCATTTCCCCATTTTCCCGATCGTCCTGCACGTGGCGCGTTACGCGCTGCTCCCTGCACACATCGCGGATACTAAGCAGCTTGCGAGAGGCGCTTTCCTTGCGACGCACGGTGCAAAACGCACAGGTGCAATCGGTGAAATCGACGGAACACGCGGGCGACGCTGCGACGCCCTATCGATTCCGGAACGGTGCGGGGAGGAGGGACGGCGCGGCGGATCGGCCGATGCGCACCCGCCCGGTTAATTCGTCTCATCTAGGAGGGGGCGATAATTTCGCAACGCCGCGTTAGCGCGGGAGGGTTACGACGGCTGGGTTATAACCGCTATATTAAGGTACCGGCAAATCACGGCAATTATTCTTCCGCCGGGCGCCCGCGGCTTTAATTGTCGCGAACGGGCGCGAACGGGCGCGAACGGGCCCGCGAGAGGGCACCGAGCTATTTATCTCGGCGCATTATTATTCGCCGCCGAACGTGACCGTAACCCGCAATTGTTGCGTCAACTTAACGCACACAGCGGAGCCTGGGCGCGCGTACGCGCCGTATCGCGCGATCGTGTTTTACGATCGCTCGCGCCGACCGCGAATCCGACCGATGCGCAATTACCGAATTGCCCTCGTACATCATCGACCGTTTCCGCGCGAGGAAGGGAGGGGCGCATTTGCCTCTCCTCCTTTGCCTCCGCTCCGCGCTCGTCGTTTAACGCCGTGCGCCGCGAGTGCGGACAGCTTTTTCCGCCAGCGAAGCGGCGATTCGCGTTCGATTTCGCGGATAGCGTCCCTCGCCGGATTCAATTTTGCCAAGTGGCTCACGCCGCGTAGCGACGATATTCGCGCGGAACGCCTCGGGAGTGCTGGGAAAGTTGCGCGAACGAAAATAATTCCGCATCACGCCGCGGCAGCGAGCGCGAACTGATACGTAACGCGAGGTTAGCTCCTCTCGCTCGAGCCGTTGTCACCGGATTCAGTCGAGGAACGACTAACGTGCGTTCCCTTCCGCCCTTTGCGCGGTCCCCGATCGCGAGTCTTCGCGAAATTTCATTTCAGGGAGATAATTAGCGCTGCCCGACCTCCTTGAGGGAATGATAATAATTCTCCATAATGGTACATGATAACGCGAATAACGCCGTAATCATGGCGAAAAGCGCGATTCTGGCAACTTGTGCCCACGTGATGTCTCTCCTCTCTTTCTCTCTCTCTCTCTCTCTCCCTCTGGTACCTGCAACGCGCGACTGCAGCACAGATACCAAAAATATCTCCGCGCTAGCTCCGCGCACCCACGCCGGGGTTTCGTTCAAGCTACGCGCCGTTATTTATAACTCGATGTTGAAAAAAGAAAAGAAAAGAAAAGAAAAAAAGGAAACGACCGTCCGAGAGCGCGTCGTCGCAACACAACAACGCCACCGTCGTCCCTGTTGTACGGGCGTCACGAAAAAAATGCTCGTACGTACGCGCGCGCGCGTATGTGTGTGTGTGTGCGCGCGCGCGCGTTACGAAAGTCGCCGCTTAAATCTTCGCGTAAATCGCGACTCGAAATTCGGAATTCGCATTATCCCACCTTCTCTGTCCCTCCCTCTCTCTCTCTCTCTCTCTCTCTCTCTCTCTCTCTCTCTCTCTCTCCCTCCTTTCTTCCACGCTTCTTTCCTGATGTTCTTGTTTCTTGGCCGGTCGCTCTTTTCTTGTTTTCTCCGTTCCGTTTCGCGCGCGCGCGCGCGTACGCACATACACGCGCGCCCCGGCCCCTCTTTTCCTCTTCTCGCCGAATGCCCTTTTCCCTCCGTCCCGTCTCTCAATTTTTCTCGTTCGTATCCTTTGTCCCTTTTTCTGCCTTCGCGTTCTTTCCCCTCTTTCCTCTTCTTTATTATTCTCTCCCTTCTGCCGCCCTCCTCTCTTTATTTTAGCCCGAGGCGAGCACCGAGATGATAACGGAAAGTCGAAGGGGTTCGGGGGAAGGGGGGAAGGGCGGAAGGGAGGAAAGGCGAAAAGAGCAAGGAAGAGGGTAGAGAGAGAGCCAGGGAGAAACGGTGAAATACACGAGAGAAAGAGAGGACGAGGGGAAAAAGCGAGACGGAGAAAGAAGACGGAGCGAGAAAGAAAGGTGGAGATGGTGAACACGGGACGGGCGGATGGGCGGGCAGGCGGGGGGAAAGGCGAGATAGAAAATGAACGCCCGCTCGCACAGAGAGCCCGTCCAACGGGCTCTCCTCTTTTCTCCTCTCCTCTCCTCTCCTCTCCTCTCCTCTCCTCTCCTCTCCTCTCTTCACTGGGCTCTCACGAGCCGTGGTTTCGTAACACGCGTCTCTCCCTCGCCCAGCCTCTCTCTCTCTCTCTCTCTCTCTCTCTCTCTCTCTCTCTCTCTCTCTCTCTCTCTCTCTGCTTTGCCTTCCATCTCGCTCGAAGAGCACGATACATCGCACGCTACGTATAGATCGCTTCAGAAATTCCGTATCTTGGCAAAGACGCGCGATGGAAACGCAGAATAAAACGTGACGTTAATAGAGATAATAGAGTTTTCTCGTCCTCGTCCTCTCGTCCTCGGCGAGGACGAGAGGAGGATGCCTTAAATAAAAGTAATCCTCGCGCGCGTGAAGGTGCATTCTATAAGCGGCGAGCGGTATAATGGCACACTCGTTGTACAGTTTACCGTGGAAAAACAAACGGCTTTTACATAAATACGCCGCGATGCAACGAATAAGCGTTGTCATCGCCAATATCGTTGCGTTATCGGAGAACGATCGCAATTATCGATCTCCGTTCCGCGGATCCTCGCGAAATGGGGCCGCGTGAATTTTCATCTCGAGACCCGGTTCGGACACGACGCGACGAATAATTCAGCCTCAGTCAGGACTGAGGCGAATCCCTCAGAGTACAAAACGTTTGAACCCACGTGAGTTCGAACGTGTCTTCATAAATTAAATTTAACCTCCGCTTCTACGTGGCTCAATTTCAAAGCGCAATGAAATCTTTCGGCGAAACGGCGAAACGATATCGGAGCGAAGCTTCGTATTGCCAGAATATTTCACTTCGGGATTGATTAATATCGTCGCGTCGCGCCGGTTGACACGTTTATCAGTCAAACGATACTCTTTGCAGCGTTTTCTTTTCCTTTTTCACCCCTCCCCCTCCACCACCACTCTGCCGCCCCCCCTTTTTTTCTTCGTATCGAGTATTACGCGATATTATATTATACCGGTGATTTATAAAGCTATGGAGCAACACCGGCCCGGATTTCTGAGGCTTCCCCAAACATTCGTGGAACATTCATATCGCGGGAAATCGGAGATACGAGCTCGAAAAATGGAAGGAAGCCTCGGACGCGCGATCGCGCGAGCGCGCGAATTAATATTTCCGCTGTTTATTAAATAGATATATAAAATCTGAAACGCGGAGACACGGCGCGGGCCGCGGGCCGGATTGGCCGTGCCGGAGCGACGACGGCCGCCCTTTGGACGCAAAAATTCCGCCGCTTATTTACTCCGCGTGTCGCATTTTTCAAATATTAACATTGCCCACGGCAATCGAGATTAAAATTAATGAAACAAAGCAGCGCGCGGCAATCTGCAAATCCTCCGGTGAATCCCAGCGTGTAAATAGCTCGCCGATTTAAATACCTCGCGGACGGACGTGGCAGGAATTCCGAATTCCGAATTCCGAATTCCGAATTCCGAATTCCGAATCGGCCGATCCGTCGATGTCGCCTTACGCCTTACCGTCTCGAGGAGCTGCTGGTCGGAAAGCCGGAAAAGCCGGAAAAGCCGAAGCCGCGTTGTTTTTCCGCGACGATACTCGTTAAAAGTTGCCGCTCTCGCAACTCTAGACTACTCGCGAGCGTAGGTCGGCGCGAACTTTGGAAATCGCTCGTATAGTTACGCACGCTCGCTTTCCGTGTCCGCTATGCGATATAGATTGTAACGCGATTAAATTGATGAACATATCATTTGGAGTCTAGAATTATAACGTAATTAGTTATCCGTAAAACGGATCACACGCGATATCGACGCGTTTCGACGAGCGCATAAATTGTCCGCGTCGCGTTTCGCGAACATCTATTTGTTACGGATTACCTTCTCCGTCCGGCGCGTGATTACTTTACTCGATCAATTAACGCTCGAATGCCAACGAGAACGCGATCGAAGATTCGGGATTTGATCCCGACACATCGACGATCGACGATCGACCAAGGTTTGACAACCGCGAAGGGATAGCAAGGAGGTATAGGGATAGGGAGTTTGCGCATTCTTTAATCTCCGATAAACAATCTAATAGCCGCTAACCGAGTTGACGACTCTATTCGCGATTGACGCAATATGACGCAACAAATGCGTTGGTGCGGCGAATGCCGAGCGAACGGAAAATGCAACGGGGAATTTCCAGGCGTTGTCGCGCGCTCAACACATTTCAGCGTGTTCGGGGACAGCGCGGAGAAGGCCAGGCGAGCAAAAAGTTCCGCGAGACGAAGAGGTCTCCTCGGCAAAACACACGCGATATTACGTCGCTTAATAACGTCGTGATTATCGATTCAATTCCGTTGCAAGTATGACTCGCGTGACCGCGTCGGCCGATAATCATCACGTTTGAAGATCGATAACGCGCGACCGGTAATGATTGCCATTAGCCGCGCGACAACGACGAGGACGACGACGAGGACGACGACGACGTGGACGATGCCGAGTCTCGATTCTCAAGCTCATTTAGCTCATTCCGATCGATAGCTCGGAACCGGTTCCGAGTTCCCGATGGCTAATTGATCTTGTAAAGCGCAAACGATGTTTGACAAATATTAGCATCGGAAGTAATTATCGACGAGCGCGAGCGCGCATCCCTCATATCGCGCGGCGCGCAACAAAGGATTAAAAAATAATATTTGTCTTTCATGAGCGAGCGCTCGCGCGAAATTGGCGAGATTCTCTCGCATGTCCAGGCTGCCCGAATCGAACCTCGCGCGATTCGATTCGATTCGCGGTTTCCGTTGGCCGGCGAAACGCCTCATCGCGCTCGCGATGTCCCTCGGACACGCAAGCGCGGAATGAACGAGCGAGCGACTTTGTCGCACGGCGCACAGCTCTATAAAACTCATCACGGCCCTATTCGAGTAGCGCTCGCTCGAGGACTTAGCGCGTCGCGCCTAGACACTGCCGGCCGTCCATGCCGAATCTCGAGGGAGCTCCGCGATTATTCCGGGCGCAAATTTATTTTTATCAGTCCGCGGCAGCTTGTTGCTGCCGCGCGGAGCGCCGGCGTTGCCGGATTACAAGTTTTTCGCGTCGATATTCGCGACGCGTCGATATTCGCGATACAGGCATCCTCGTACCTGCCGGAAGCCGAAACGAACGAGCTCGTCGATCGATGCTCGTCGCGAAAGAGAATCGTTCGAGCTCGACGGAGCTCGCCAAAATGTCGAGTCGAGTATCGAGTTGTATCCTCGACGCGCGGGATCGCGGGATCGTTCAACTGCCTGCTGAGGTGTCGTAGTTAACCTTGCTCGATTTTCTCTCTCTTTACGGATCGCTTACGGAAGCAAAGACTTGACTTTGATCAATACTTGCGGCGAGATCGTAATTTTGAACGTCATCGGATCCCTACCACAATTGGCGGTCGGAGCTTAACTGCTTCAAGTTGAAACCGACTTTCCTGCTCTTTGCAGGCCCGCGCTTCATTTCCACTCGGCTTCGCGGCGCACGTTTAATCGCGGCGACGAAAACGCAGCGTTCCCCGCTCGTATCGAAAATTGAACCCACCGGGATCGCCAATCCCCGTTGCTTTCAATTCCTGCCCGCGCGCGCGCGCGCGCGCGCGCTCGGGAGGAGCGTCGGCGGAAACTGCCGTCCCCTCGGCACCTCCGCGGTAATATCCGTAAGGAGAATTTACGCCGCACATGGGAGGAACTCTGCGCGGCGGGAAAAAGGAAAAGGACAGAGAAGAGTGCAAGAGAGAGAGAGAGAGAGAGAGAGAGAGAGAGAGAGAGAGAGAGAGAGAGAGAGCGAGCGCGAGGGAGGAAAAGAGAAAAGAACGGAAGGAGAGGGGGAAATTTCGCTTCGCTCGGTGCGCGCTCCGAAATAGCGTTCCGCTGCGCCGAGCTGTCCCGTAAAATCGGGACAAGGGGGAAAACGGTGAAGAATCTGGCAGCCGGTGCTGCTAGCGTCACGTGCGCTCCGCGTCTGCTCCAGGTTTCTCCAGAGCGTGTGTACGTTCGGACGAGAGGCCGAAGCGTCCGGCCCGGGGCGAACGAGCGAGAACCAGCTGCCCGGCTGCGTTCGGGTCTGCATGCGATCGGCCGGGATCGACGACGAGTGAGATAAATATTTCGGTGCGCCGAGCGAACTCGGTTGCGGGTGTTGCCGGTGTGATGTGGGTCGTCGTCGGTGCATTGCGAAATCAGCACACCCGCGCGCGGCCAGCATTGTTGCGCGACCCTTTTATCCCGGCGACGTGACGGGGAGGAGAAGTCTCGCCCTCTTTCTCTCGGATTCTCGCGCGGAAAGAGGCGCGCGAGTGACGCGCGACCACCGCCATCACGACGACGACGACGACGACGACGACGACGACGACGACGACATTGCTATTAATCTCGCGCGGCTAATTTTGGAATGCTGCCTTATTACGGTTTAAGTGTGTCGCGAAGTTGGTGATTTCTGGCGTGTCCCGAGTATAATTAAGTTTAATGCGAGCGCGGGCCTTCCCTGGCGGCGGCGACGCGACAGCCGCCGGTTAAATCGGATTAAGATCCCTACGGAGATCCGCGCGAGAACGCGCGGCCGCTCGCGATTGAATTAGTAGTTAATAATACGTACGACGATGCGATGAGAGAGAGAGAGAGAGAGGGGGGGAGGAGAGGGGGCGGCGAGGGGGAGGTGGGGGAGGGGGGAAAGAAATTCGATCCGCGACTTTTGTCGGCGTCGTAACATCGCGCCTCCCGCTGATAAATCATCCGAAAATCCAGCGGCAATCGTCGCCCGCGAGAGGCTGCGTGACGACGCCGCGTAACCGCCTTCGTGACTAGACGCAATGAATAAATACGTCGTAAAAGCGCGGAATCGTAAAAAAAAAGGAGAGAGAGAGAGAGAGAGAAAAAAGGAAGGGAAAAAAAAGAGAAAAACGCGGGAGTAATTACACCTCGATCGCTTTACGAGAGAAGGTCGGGATAACGAAACAGGTTTCCAGTCTCTTGATTACTTAATGCAGCACGGAGCGCGTCTCTCCTCTCCTCTCCTCTCCTCTCCTCTTCTTTCCTCTCCTCTCTTTCTCTTTCTCACTCGCTCGCCTCTCTGTCTCGTACGTTTACGTAATTCCATTAACGCCGTTCATTAGCGCGGCCGGGCGATCTAAAATCGCAGAAGAAATTACTCGAATCTTGCCGCGATCGGCGGCGGCAACGACAATCGCACCGAGAACGGTCCCTCCTCCTCCCCCCCCYCCCCCYCCCCCCGCGGACCCCGCGATCGGGAGCTTATCTTGGCGCGATCGGTGCCTCGCGGATTGCAACACCGCCTTTAGGAGCTGCGTCAACGTCAAAGCGCGTATCCACGTTCGTGGAATTAGCCGTCGATTATCTAAGAGTTGCGCAATGCATCGTGCGATCGTTCCAGCTCGCGCCGGATCAAACTCGCTCGCGGGCGAACCTTGGCGGACGTTTCCCGCAGATTCCCGCGGATCTACCGAAAAATTTCGGTCAATTAATCCTCGCGAGGTCCGCCTCATCGTCCGCGTCGTCGTATGCCGGTATCGTATGATTTCGTAACGAACGCAACGCAATTATCCGACGAACGGTCAGCCGGGCAATCCCTGCTGCACTCGCCCGCCTATAATTACACAACAGAACGGATATACGGTATTACGGCAAAGGTTACTGCCGAAATGTCGAAAATGTCAGCCGTCCAGATATTTTTGCGCTGTTCGTTACATCCTTGGAATACTTTATTCGCGATTAGCAACGATGCAACTGCCAGCAACGTCGGAATCCCGCGCCCGCTAGTTAACTCTCCGCTAGTCCTCCCCCCCCCCCACCGCTCGCTCGCTCGCTCGCGATCTCCGGCTCCGTGAACCGGAAATCCCGGGATCGCCCCGGCGCGAAAAAGGGAGGAGGAAATTCTTCTCGGGGTGAAATTTTCGGATCGCCCCTCCTCCGCGCACCATCGCCGAATCTTCCTTTCCTTTCCGTTCTTCCATCTCACTAGCAACACCGCTCATAAATAGCCGCACCGGAGGCGATCGTAAGGGTTTCCCTTATCTGCGTCAGCGTTTCTGCTCGCACGATTACCTACGGGTTTCCTTGGCGTACGTACGCCGCTTCTCTCTCCTCTTTTTTCCTCCCTCTCCCTCTTCTTTTTTTCCTCTCTCGATAACTGTGAGCGCATACAGGTTAGCGAACCGCGCGCGCGCGGGCGAGCGGGCGCGTTTAAGCCCGATTTACACCGGCTGGCTCCCAAACGGAGGACTGACCACCGATTGGTCGTTATTTTACGAGGCCTCTCCGTCTCTCTTTTCTCTTTGTTATCGACAAACGTCCCGCTCAGAAATATGCGTTCATTCGTTTCCTCGATAGCGATGCGACAAGTGTTACGGATAATACATATATCCTCCCGACTCTGTCCCGAGTCTCGTGCGGCGTTTGTCTCTCCGCGTGCACCGAAAAATGCCTTTACGTCGGAACGGGCAATTCTCCTCCCTCCCTCCCTCCCCCCCCTCTCTCTCGCTGATCTTCCGTTGCTCGTTACTCCGCCGCGTAGATTCGCCTTTATACACCGGCGCAGCGCCGCGCGATCGTGTGCGATCGTGGATGTGTCCCGCACACGTACGCGGGCCGGGTTGCATTCGGCGGGTTTCGGCGGCTGTCGACTCGCTTCGCCGGCGGTATTCGCTCTTTCGACCTTCTCGCCCGAGAGAACGAGAGACGTAAAAGTAACGCGCGCGCCGCAACGTCTACGGCGCCGATGGAACGTAACGCAAACACGGGCGAGAGAGCTCGCCCGTTTCTCCGTTCTCCGGCGCTGGCAAATTTCCTCCGCTCCTCCGTGGAGAACGAGACGCGGCCGTTACCGAGGATGCGCGCGTACTGCAAGGACGCCAAACTATCGATCCTCGACCCGAGGAGCTGGACGACCCGGAGCCCCATCGCCCAGAGCCCGAAATCGTCGAATATGACGGGATCGTCCCTCCCCCCGCCGCCACGCGCGAATCGCGACTGGTTCGCCGCTGCAATCGGCGAAAACTAACTGGCATCACTACGCGGAACACTCGCCGGATATTCGCGCGCAATGCTCGCGATACAGAGGTATCGATAGCATTTACGGGACGGGACGGGACGGAAGCCGGGGAATTATTTTTCGCTCTTCGCGTCCCGCGCTAAAAGCTACGGGAAGCTACCCGCGGTAATGAAACTTCCATTGTGCTCGGGCAGGGTTCTTCCTCCTTTTTCATATCGACGTTCCGATGCTTTGTGGCGAAGCGTAGCGAAGCAACCTGGGGAGAAGCGCGCCGCGTTATCATGTTGCGATCCCCCTCCCCTTGCTGCAGATCAGATCGCGATCGTCCGTGGGATCTCCAGGAGCCTCGCGCAGCTCGAGCGCTAGGCTCGTTCGGGAACAAATTTTGAATTTCTGAATTCTTTCTCCCCTCCTCCCCCACCCCCGTTCGCGATTATCCCGTTCCCGCGGAACGAGGATCGCCCTAATCGCGATCACCTTGGCGCTACGGACTTTTCCGTACACGCGCGTGTGTGCATGTCCATGCGCGCCACTGTCGATTTTGCAATTGGGGGAGATTGAGTCTCCTCCGCGAGTCATTACTCTCGCTGTGATTATTCTCGCAGACACTGTAATCGCGTCCAAAGTGGAGGTGTCTGAAACTGGGAAAGCGCATTTAACATCAGGAAAGACACGAAACAAAGGATCTTTGCGTTGTGTCTATTCCATTTCCCCTTCTCTCCCGTAAATACTTGCCGATGAAAAATGTTTGCGCCACCTTTACAGTCGTGTAAAAAAAAAAACAAAAAAAAAAACAAAAAAAAAACAAGAAACAAGAAAAGGAAAAAGGAGAAAGAAAAAAAGGATGCGGCCGTGATTTAAGTGGCCCATTGAGAACAGTTAATTCAGCACTCCAACATTCACGGACTTTTCTCCCAGAGTATCCCCCCCCCTTCCCTCAAAAGCACGTGTAAACGGGACGCGAAAACGTTTCCGTCGCATTCTTTTCGCCTTCAATCCGGCGGGCGTTTAATTGCGATAAAGCGTCCGCAATTCTCGAGGCGCGCCATTGACATTTCCGCCCGCGCGGAAAGTATCCTCTCCTTTCCGCGATCGCGATCGCGTGTAACAAGATTCATTCGTATTCGTATCGTCGCCCTCGCCTTGGAATTTAACGCGGCTTTTTCCCCCCCCCCCAAGTTATAATTGCTCGCTCGTTTCGGCGAGCGGAGTATTCGTCGCGAGTGCCAGGATTAATGATAATTAGAGCATTTGATCCGCGCCGGCCGTGCGAATAACGCGCGTTTCCGCCGGCGAGGAGGAAGGCCGGGAAATCCAGACGTTTTCCCGTCGACGACGAAGACAGACGGAGAATAGCCGGCGCTTGGACGGATCGAGAGATATTCCGTTTGTTTTTCTGCAACGCTCGGTAATTAAAACGACTTGGACGTTGAAGCGCCGGCTTGCTCGAGACAACGACGATGACGACGACGACGACGACGATGACGACGACGACGACGACGTTGCAGCAACGCGGAAAAGCGACTGCGTGTCCGAGATGAGAAGCGCGCACCGATTTCGCGATGCCGTTCTAATTGGCTGCCGTCGTCGTTCTTCGATCCCGCTCCTCCGACATGACTTTCGTTAATTGGTACGCGCGAAGGGCAATTTGAAGTAAATCATCGGGACGGATAATCTGTCGACGCGATCCGGATCGAGCTGTCCTTGTCTGTTCCGTGACTGACCGCGCCGCACAGGCGGCCGAAAGCCTTTGCCCGAAGAGGCTCGATCGCCTGAAACGCGACTGAAGCCGGGCTGATCGCGGCCAGGAATAACACGAATAGAATGACATTTATTATCATATATCTCGCGATTAGCGACTGCGACTGCGGGGAGGGGTGGGAGGGTGGGGGGTACGGGCAGTTGGAAACCAATTTGCGTAATGATATCAGTGTACGAGCTGGTCAATGAAACGGTACGAGTAACGTTTCGCGTCACAAACGACTGAATTAATCATTAGGTGGAGTTCGATTACAGTTATTAGTTAATCGAATTGTGTCCAATAAAAGACATTACAGCACCGCTAATGAATGAACCCCGTGAATCGTCCGTGTACGATCGCCGCGCCGCGCCGCGCCGCGCCGCGAGCGTCGAGATAAGAAATCGATCGAGGAAACGATCGAGGATCCGCGATGATTCGTCATCGACGGGGCCCCCGCGTAGCACGCATGCTCGCATCGATTTTACGGATCGCGCGACCGCGCGATCGCATCGCGGCCTCCGAGCGAGAAAAAAATCGGCTCGCAGCGCGCCGGCCTTATTAGCGTTGCAATTATATCGCGCGCGTATCACCGTATTACACAATGGGAGTAACGAGCGCGCGTGCAGTAATAAATTACGACGGCTCCCGTAATCATTACCGCGGAGTTTCGTGTAACAGCGGCGTCCTATCAGTTTACATTCGACTTTAATTGCAGCGCGCGGCGGCGGCGGCGGCGGCGGCGGCAGCGGCGGTGGATTGCAGCTTTTCGGAACGAACGAGCGCGAGTTCGCCCGCCCGCCCCCCTCCCGCCCCCCCCCGCATCTTCCTCCCCTAATTCCGCCCTGCCCACCGCCCCCCCGCCCGGCCGCCGCGGTCAGGTACAGCTAGAGCGGGCACGGAATAATTAAAAGCACTTTTAATAAATTAATATAATATTACCACTCATTTTCCGGGCATTATCCGCGCGAAACATTTAATAATGCCCCGAAGTAGACGGGGATCTTCCTCCCTCATCTTTTTTCTCCCCGCCTCCTTCCCCCYCMCCCCCMCCCMCCCCCMCCTCGATCGACGGGTTCATTAATTCATCGCGCTGCGCGAAATTATTTCGCCGCCCCCCCCCCTCCCCCCTCGCCGCCGTCGCCGCCGCCGTCCCATCGTCGGTGGTATGTCGGTGCAATGCGTAATGCGCGTTCCGCATCGGCCGTCGAACATTTCCTTTTTTTCTTCTTCCCTGCCCCCCCCCCCCCCCCACCCCGCCTCCTGTCCTGTTCCCCTTCTCCCGCCGCCGTATCAGACGACGAATAATTCTGCCGAAACGAGGCACGTGTACGCGCAGTACAGCGCCATTACTAATCACGCGGGTTCCACGTGGACGATGACGTCCGTACAAACGACGTGTATGCTGATTAAGTACATACGTACGTACGTACGTACGTACGACAATTAAGAGCGCCGAGTGTACATTGGGACTAGTGCGGAAGGAAAGTGTCGACGATCCAGAATGTTGCGGACCTCGTTCCTTTCCCCGCTAGGGATATATCGGCCGCGCCCGATCTGCGAGACGCTCGATAGGAAGTCGTCGTCGTCGTCGACGACGAAGAGCGAGATCCGCGTGGATATCGCAGCACGGCATTATATATCTGTTAATTATTGCGCCCGTTAATTCGAGCCGAGATAAACAAAAGTTGACGCCGGAAATTCTCCGCGGAGAGGGGGGAGCCATGCGGGCGCTTTGTTTATGCGTTAATTGAAATTTTCGATAGATTCGCGCGGCGGGATTTCGATTTCGCCGACCCGCGCCCGAATAAGGAAAAATTCGACGGCCGCGTTCTCCGTGCGTCATCGAGGAGGAAGAAGAAGGAGCGATCGCGCGTCTTTATCCGCCGACTTTCGCGGACGTGCGCCGCCGCGGCACACCGATAAACTTTCCCGCACGCTGAATCACTCGATCGGAAGCTCGAGCGGGTGAAGCTCAAAGGTTTAGGCATCCGTTTCTCTCCGCCGGATCGGAACGCACGCTTTTCGGACGCTTTGCGTCCTCGAAACGCTCCATAAAAGCGATTTACATGAAAAATCTGCACATCGCCGCAAGAGAGCGAGAAAGAGAGAGAGAGATCAACGAGAGGTTGCCTCGACCCGCAAGGAGGCGAGACAAAAGAAGCTCATCGTCGGCATATGACGTTCTGATGTATCGTATGTACGCATCGCGTATTACGCGATATTATGTAACGCGGTCCGCGCGGATTTTCGCGTCATTTCAAAGGGAGCGTATTCCCAGTGCGCGAAAGCGTTTTTTTTTCTTTTTTTTTTTTCTTTTTTCTTTTGTAAACGCCGAGGCGCGTTTAATGGCCGACGCGGGAAAAGAGCGGGAAAACAGGCAGCAGCGGTAACGAGGAATCGGCGCGACGTCCGAGACATCCGCGACGCATGGAGATGCGAGCCGCGCGCGAGCGCGAGCACGCGCGTGAAACGCGTCACGCATCGCGGAAACGTCCACATATCCAGGGTCCCACGGATTTCTGTTATTTTTGTAAGAACGCGGATCAACAAAGCCAAGTTACACGAATATCTAAGTCGGCGCGTACGTGTTGTTTCCCCTGCCCCCTCCTCGAACGCGAAACGCGGCGGCGGCGGCGGCAGTGGTGTCGTGTTATTTTTCGCCGGCGTTATTTTTCCGTCATTTTTCTCTCATTTCATATTTGCGCGCGAAAACACTGGCAACGTCAACGGCCCGCTATCGGGGCAAGGGGAGAGAAAAGGGTGACGGCACTATTGGCGCGTTCTCCGCTCGATTCGGGAGAAAAAGTCGGAGCAAGAAGGAAAGCGAGGTGGCTTCTCGGCGGTCCATCTTGACGCGCGCCATTTATCGGTTACCGTTCATCGAATGAAATTCCGCATCGCCGGGCTCGCCGAGATGGTTAAGTACCGGCGGCAAAGCCGGCCGTGCCTCGTGGCGCGTAAAAAAATCATTGCGAAGTACCCGGGCGGGCGGCGAAAGTGCGCCGGCGGATCGGTGGCCCGGAATTATCGGGAGCGAGTGAGCGAGTGAGCGAGTGGGCGAGCGAGCGAGCGAGCGAGCGAGCGAGAGTGCTCGCTCGCTCGCTCGCCTCTAAAAACGCAATTTGGCGCGGCGAATTTTCGCAATGCGTCCAGCGAAGCGGTGCCATTGTCGCGCGATACCGACGGATATCGCGCGGCATCGCCGACAGAGAGAGAGAGAGAGAGRGRGGGRGGGGGGGGGGGGGGGGGGGGGGGDGRGGGGCGAACGGCGAATAAAAGCTCGAAAATCGCGGGCGGGAGGGCGCCCTTGCCGATGCTGATTTTTCCATCCCTATGGCGAAATACCTGGAGGCGGTGCGCGACTGATGGCGGACGCGCGCGATTCAATTAACTCGACGAGAGAGAGAGAGAGAGAGAGAGAGAGAGAGAGAGAGAGAGAGAGAGAGAGAGAGAGAGGGAGAGGATCCTCGTCGTCGTCATCGTCGCGCGTCCCAAATTATACGCGCGGGGGTCATACGCGGTATAACGACGTCGCCATCGGCGGCGGTCACGTATCGCCCGCTATCTCTCAATCGACGCGATGCCCGGTGTAATTTATCGCACCGTCGACAGCAAAGTGCGTACAGTCGATAAGACCTAATGGTGGCTATTTACTGTTTGCGGCCGTAGCGTTTTACGGTCGCGTTGATCCGCCACGTTTTGTCGCTCGCGCGCGACAACGGCAACGGCAACAACAGCGGATTCGAAATAACGCCGATGAGGAAGAGAGATCGATATCGTGCGAGAGCTCGATCGCTGTCGAGTCGTAGTAAGAGCGGGTTTTTACGATTTCAGGGATAGCGATCATAAAAGGCGAGGGTCCCTGAATTATCGAGCGGGGAGTCGTTATTTTCGCTCGCGCCTTGCCAAAGGCGCGACTATTGAGAAATTTCGCTTTACATTGGCGCTTTACATGCACGTACATTACATGCGTGCAATAATCGCGGAAAGCGATAAGCGGCGCTACGCGCTACCTGTTTCGCATTGCATTGTATATTTAACGCGCGTTAGAAGGTCGCGGAGAAAATATACATATATCTTCTTCCGGAATGCAAATCGCGAAAAGACAAAACACTCGCCTGCCTCGGCACGCAGGCTTCTAATGTCGCGTAAAAGCTCATTATCACGCAAATCCCTTAATCCCTTAATGCCTTCGCGGCGCAGAACGTTTCATTCAATAGACATCGAACGCGGGTGATAATTGGCGCGCACGTGCTAAGCAGGATTTCAAAGTACAGCGCACGCGAATGATGCTTTGGATAGCGAGTTGTGTACCCGACTGTCCGTATTACTCGAATTAGCCGACAACGCGCGGTGTCCCTCTACACAAGGGAGAAACGCTATAAACTATCGCTCGCCCTCCCCCCCCCTCTCTCTCTCTCTCTCTCTCTCGCTTTTTCATTGATCGTTGCGATGATGCGCGATGATGCGCGATGAGATAAATAGCCGCGAGATCGTCGGGTCTATTTCGAACGCACTGCGGACAAATCGTTTGCTTTCGTCATCAAGCAGCACGGGAATGATGCCGCCGAACGCCGTTGAAAAAAAAAAAAAAAAAAAAAAGAAAGAAAAGAAAACCAGAAGATGAATCCGGCAAGAAGGTATCGAAAGTTGCTATATCGTACTTGCTCCGGCCTCTCTCATTTCCGCTGTATCTCCTAAGAGAGCTAGCTATCCAAAGCCATCAATTCCATCATTCAGCACGAAAAGTCCTAATCTCGAATAGCGCGTTGCGCCGCGTTCGTCGCGGCTCGCGTCCATTATTCAACTCGCAAATTTACGCATGACATTTCCGATCGGCTATCCGATCCGTGCTTCCTCCATCGATAACAGCAGAGAGACAGAGAGAGAGAGAGAGAGAGAGAGAGGGGGGGGGGCGATATAGCAGAGAGACAGCAATATCCGGATTATCCGGCGCGATCCAGCGGATGCCGGACAGAGTCGCGACGCAAGGAGAGCCTCGATCATTCGCGGCTCTCTCTCTCTCTCTCTCTCTCTCTCTCTCTCTCTCTCTCTCTCTCTACGGCGGCGAACGAAATTAAAGCGAGATAAACGGCGTCGTTGAATTTACTGCCGAATCGGCCGACAGCGGGTAGGTAGCTCTCCGCCGGGCCTAATAATAGGTGATGCCCCCGACGGCCGTCCAGCTACGGGCCTGCTCGGGGCGTCGCGTCGTTGAGCTCTAGCTGTAAATCTAGCGGGTGTTCCCGCCGCAGCCGGAATCCCGGAGCCCCGCGCAACCGCGTGTGTAATTTCGATGCCGAGCCGCGCGAGTTATCGTCGCGGTAACCGCGCGCGTACGCCGTTACGGCGGCGTTTTTACGGCCGCGCGATTGCTCTTCTCTTTGCAAGAGCCGCGCGGGACCGGAATGACGGAACTTGCGCGCGGCGGGAGGGGGCGGGGAGGGTAGGTGGGAGGAGAGAGGCGATTCGCACAAGTTGGATAATTCGCGCGGCGGGCATCGCGCCGAGTGTTCGATATCCTGTCAAGGTATATCGTCCCCACCCCGCGCGCCTTCCTTTTTCGTTATGAAGCATCTGAATCCGCGCACGCCCGCTAATTTCGCCCGATAATTTCCCAATTGTAGCGCGATTTCATGGACCATTACAAATCGCGTCCGAAAGTAGCCGAAGCATATCGAGGTCGGCGCAAGTTCGCTCCAACTTGGCGCACCCACGTCTCGGAGCGATTCGTCAGCCGCACTCGGACGATCCGAGACGGCTGAAATTTGACGAGGGTTCCCGAGGGATCGCCGATCCAGCAGCCGGTTCCGCTCGCGGAGAAAGCGAGATCGTTCGCGCGATGACGGTAATTTTCACGGGAGAATTTAAGAGACAGAGGCATCCACCCGCTCTTCTCGAAAGGGAACCACCACCACCGTCGTTGCGCCGCTGGAAAAGAGAGAGAGAGAGAGAGAGAGAGAGAGAGAGAGAGAGAGAGAGAGAGAGAGGCAGGGACACTTAAACTGCGGCTTTAATTTCCAGGATAAGATCTCCCTTTGTCGCCAAAGCACCGCGCGTCGCGCAAGTTCGCGGCCGGCGCCCGAAGGGTTCAAACGTTCCGCTTTGAGACGTCCGGCGCGGACGTCCCGCGCACCGTCGCCGGATTTTGCGCTCATCTTGTTACAACGAATCGGCGCTCGCGACTTCAAAAACCGAAGGGACCAACGGGGAAGGAGGGTAACGGTACTTTGTCGGCCGTCTCTGTCAAAGAAGTGCTTCCACTTCGCTGGCGCGCTGGCGCATTTTTTACGGGCTTCCCGGTTTTTTGCATCCCCCGCCGTCTTCTTTCGATACACACACACACACACACACACACACACACACACACACACACACACGTACACGCGCGATCTCTCGCACGTTGCGCGCACGGGTACACGTGCGCAGGCACGAGTACAATAGATTGCTCTCCGTTACTTTGCGCTCATCCGCGGACTCTTTGACCAATCAAAGATGCATCGTACACAGTCTCTACTCTCAACGAAACAATTATCCCTGAAACGCCGCTGCAACGAGGATTTTATTCCCCGGCGGCCGCAGCTGCGAGAAATGCAGCATCTATAATTCGAGAACGACAATGCCGGAATATCCCCCCCCCGCGCGCGCGCGCGCGCGCGGGAGCGCGCTGAAAGAAGCACCGATCGGAGATGAATTATCGCGCGCGCGCGACGTCGAGCCCTATTAAACGCGCGGTTGCGGCACGCTATTACGTCAGCCTGTAACTGTGCGGTGGCTGATATAATCGTACAATTAATTGTGTAATTAACCCGCGGAGGATCGGCTGAATCGCGTGCATCGCGCATCGGTGACTCTCAAGCGAACGGATCTCGCCCGAAAAGGGCGCCAGCTCGAGAACACGCGCGCGATTTTCACGCGGCGAGCAACGAGAGAGATCGAAGGGGAACAAAGGACGATAAGTGTCCGGCCCTTTTCCTCCGCTCTTCTCCCGCCGTCGTCGAGTTGCGTAACTTTAGCCGGCATCTAATTTTCTCACGGTGACGTTAAGCGCGCTTACGCTTTTAGCGACTTATCGCTTCGCTCTCGCCGGGCTAACTTTTGCTTTCGCTCCTCCTTCGATTCAACGTCGCGGCGGGGGAAGGAAAACTTTTTTCGCGCGCACGCATCCGGATATCCCACTATTTTATCTCTGCTCCCAGTTTTGCTGCCCGTTGCACCCGCGTGCCAGCGAGTAATCTCATTTCTTTCCGCGCCGCGCCATCGACTTTGCTCGGCAAGTCGCACGCTTCGTCGATCACAGATCGACATATTTGGCGTAAACGTAAGCAAATCGCGCGCAGTCATCTCCGATTAACGAGCCCGTTAAACCGCTCGGAATGAGAGGCGAATCGTCAATGCAGCCGGCAATAACGAGGCAATAACAAACATGAAGCGCAGAATGCGGTCGACGGGAACGGCGATGATCAACGATACAGAGAAGGAAAATCGCGCCGTTCAGCAAAATGCAAGCAATTAGCGCGACGTTTACTCTGCGGCAGTCGAGTATTTGCAAGAGAAAGAGTTGCCTTGGGAGCTCCTCAAAGGTGTCCTTAATTGCGTTTGTACACGCGGCATCGGGACGCTTCTTAAGCGTCGCCGTGTAAGTTTTACGCCAAGAGCGGACGAGATAACGCGATTCCGCGCAAAAGAACGGCCAAACGATGCATCCTCCTCGTCATCGCATCGACATCGCTGCCTCCCCCTTTGACACCGATTTCTTCCGACACTAATTGGAAAGGTACTTTGATGCAGCGGCAGATTTAAGCTGTCTTTAATTCGATTCGCTCTGTGTCGGCTGCCGATGAAACGTCGAACGTGACATCGGTGTCGGCGTCAGGCCGCGTGCAGGAACTTTTCTCTGCTCGCCGATGAGAGCGGCGGGCGCGGGACAGGTCTCGGCCGGCTGTTCCAAACTGCCAGCTATCTCTCTTTGTAACTTTGTAAATGGCCCAAGATTCGCTCGAGTCGGCGGGCCCGATTGCGCGCGGCCGCGCGAGACGCGAAACTTTGCGGAATTCGGCGCGGGAGGCGGCGCGGCGCCGGGGGAGAAAGACAGAGAGAGAGAGAGAAAGAGAGAGAGAGGAGGAGTTTCGAACACGTGGCATCGCGTAACCGAAGCTGCAACACGGAAATTCAATGAGCAGCGCACGCACTTGTCCGTGCGAACGGCAACCGCGCTGATATTTTCCGACATTTTTATTCCGACTTTTACCTAAAGCCCAGTATGAGAAACCGCACGAGTATGCACCGAGTGAAACGTTTCACGTACGTGAAACGTACGATATCAACGAAACGAATCGTACATCTTGTTTCGCGCGTTCAAGCGAAAGAGATTCGGACAAATGTCTGGCAAGGCTGCGCCCCCTCCAGCGCAGCTAAATAATGATTAGTAATCATTCCATGATTACGTGCAACACCGTTTGGGACACAAATATATTGTATTGCTTCCAGGGGAAGTAACGTAGAGAGGACGTCAAGAGAGAGAGAGAGAGAGAGAGAGAGAGAGGATGTAGCTCGTTGTGCCTCTGCGCGTAAATCGCTCGAAGAATTTCGCGGATGGAACGGAGCGCCGGGGATATGCGGTTTCTGACAAGTTTGCGAAAGTCGTTCGCGAATATCCGTTCGCGAGTGAGCAGACAATAGTCACCCTCTCTCTCTCTCTCTCTCTCTCTCTCTCTCTCTCTCTCTCTCTCTCTCTCTTTATACCGATCTCGTATGCGGATATTCGTACGCCCGCACTCGCTCATACGGGAGCTCCAAGTTTGATGGGTTGATGCTCCCGGTCCACTCCCTTTTTTCTCTCCTTCTCTCTTTCTCCTCTCTCTCTTTCTGTTTCTGCCCCTCGCTGTGCATCCGCGCGAAATCTAATTACTCGCCGATCCACTTCGCCCTCGGTTACTTAATTTGTCCTCGTTCGCGCGACCCGTACAAACGCGAATGTTTATTTCGCCGAACGTGTTCGCGTCTTCACAAATTCGGCCGAAAAAATCCGATTCTCCCTAACGAGCGACAGCGATAGCGTTCTTCGGGGTTCCGGGATGACTGACTGCTTGACCCAAGGCTAAATTCTCGACTCTGAAGGCTCATCTCAGCCGGAGAATCCCGATAGCGGCGATACCAATCGCCTGCAACTTTGTCTCGCGACAAAATCTCACAGCGGAGACGGAAGCGATACGAGCGAACGAGGGGGACGGAGCGAGGGGGACGCAAGAAGATAGATCGCAAAGTTTGATGGGTGGCATTCCCGGCGCGCATTCATCCGAGATCTCAAACGTAGGAATCCGCCGTCATTTACGCGACCGATATGTTTCTCTTAATCCCGCGTGCCCGCTCCGGAGACACGCTCGAGATTAGAGGCATCGAGATTTCACGCGTCTCTCGCGCTGTCGCGAGCTAACGCGCGAATTAATCTAATTTTAAATAGCGAACATAGGCGAGCTGACGATCCATCGATTCGAGTTTACGATTCGACATTTCGCCAAATTTCGTCTATTACGCCCGCGAAATGCCGGGCGCATGCGCGCGCCTCGCTCCTTTGGCCGGTATTCTCGGGAAAATCGTAGACGGGCATTACCGTTATTGTTACGTCGCGATGCCGCCATTATCCCGGCGCGCCCAATTTTCCTCACCGCAAATATGCGCAAATGAGTCTTACGTGTAATCGCACGTGATTCCTGACGTAAAGCCTTACGTAAAGCCCTCCCCTCCTCCGCTTCCGCGCTATCCGCGCCGCTGTAAATTGCCCCCGCGAATTATGCCGTTATCGTGACCAGAGGATGACGTTATCATCCTCGCGACGACGCGAAACAAACTTCGCAATTTCCATCGCGCGCTGTTTTAGTAAAAAGTAAGTCATTACCGCACACGGATCAGCTCGCGGGATCTTTTACGCAACGCGTCCCGCCCGCGATTCGAGAATCTCGATATCGATATCGATCGATCGATCGATCGATATTGGCGGCGCGTCTCTGGAAATTTCCCTGTGAAAACGCGCTCTTATCGCCTCTTGTTGAGAGGCAGCTGTCTCACCGCAGCCTTGTTCCGCGACGTTTTCAGCGAGCGGCCATTCCGCAAGCGCGCGAATCCGTTAATTCGCTATCGCGAAGCGCGCCGAATAAATCTTCAACTGTCGTTGAAACGAGCGGCGATGTCCGCGATAAAAACGTACGCGATCACGCGTACTTTGCCGCGATTTTATTCAGATTCCGATGCGCCTCTCGGCAGTCTCGCAGGAGAAAATGAGTCAAATTATCGAGCTTGCCACAACGAATTTAGAACTCTCTGCTTTTTCCGAGCAAGAGCTTCCGTGGCTTGGAAAATTAATGGAGGATACGCGTCGCCTAAATCAGGCGTCGTCTAATTCGCTTGAACAGCGCGCGTATCGGAGATAAACGGCCGAGATAAAGATCGAATTTTATTTTCCGTTCCATTCAGTCATCGCATTCTTACGGTGATGGGGACGCGTCCGTCAGCCGGTTAATAAAATCGAAACTCGCTCGGGAACTCGCGGCTGTGTGAATGGACCGATATTAAAGGCGCGCTTCGTTCCGCGGCGTCTCAATTAACGCGACGCGAACGCGTTTCCGAAGCATACAAATATATTCGTATTAAAATTCCTCGTATACCTCGCGTCGCGGCTTGTCGCGTGCGTGAATAATCTGGCATTAATTACCTCGGCGACTGGACACGTCGCGAAAACGACGTTAAGTGCGGCGACACCGGAGATACTGTCCTCTCACCTAATTCCGCCAAGGATATGTTTATGCTTATGCGGGCCACCGATGCGATCTCGTTATCCGTAATTAACTCGCGATCGTACGAGATCTCGCGATTCGCGCAGCTTCTCGGCATCTCCTCGTTCGTCGACTTTGCTCGACCGCGTTAAATACGCGTCCGGTTATGCGCATCCGTTATAATGAATAATGCGCGCGCGCGCGCGCGCGCGCATGCTTGCAAGAGACACGAGCGTGTTTTGCCAAAGTTTCGGATTATTTTCCAGGAATATCCGCGACCGCGACAGCGGTCATCAACAGCGAGGTTCGACGACGTCGGCAAATATTCGCGTATCCCGCACAGGAGATCATCGTAGATCACGCGGCAGTCTCTCGGTTTATTCGTGCACGCGTGATCGTGCCCGCGTGATTATTAATTGCACCAATTGGCGGGGAGGGGGACGCACGCGAAATCTCGAGCGAGGGTCACCAGGGCGAGAGCGGACGGAGCGTCGGAGCGTCTTTGGACCATTCCAAAGCGCCAAGAGTCTCGCGTGATTGCCCCTCGCGAATGGCTCGGCATTAGCTCGCGCCGAGCCCTTCAATTTTACACGTGTTACACGTGTAAACTTTTAATCAAGCCTTTTTCATGTCCGCGCGAGATTTTCAAGGGGCCTCGGATTACGTGACGCGCGCGCGCGCGCGCGCGCGCATCTCAAAAGGCGCGACTCGCCCGCTCGCGCTGCTCGTTTTTCCTCCTCGGACACGCCACGTCGGCCGTGTGAATAACTCGACATTAATTTCTATGCCGGTCGGTTCGGCTATGCGGACAGCGCGCGTTACATTATACACGATCGCGCGCATCCTTAATTCAGTTCCTCATAAATAAGCGGACTTTTTGCGACTTTGTCGTATAAATAAGGCCGGCAGCGCGCGTCCCTGGCACTAGACCGCTCCGGCTAAACTGTACTTCCTGCCAAGTCGGGATTTATGGATTACGCGGCGTTTCGGCTTAAGTTATCACGCGCTGTAAAGTCGGAGAAATATTAGTCGTTGACGGCGGATATATAGCGCGCGCTCGTGACACCCAGCGAGACACTTTGCGAACGCTATCAAAGCCTTCTCGCCTTATGACGCTCGTTAAACCGATATCTCCGATACGGTGCTGTTGCTCGGCCCGGTACAACCGCCTGGTACTGTCGATCGCGCTTTCGCGATTTCGCGCTTTAACGCGAGCCGAACCCCCTGCTACACCAGCCGGTGTCTCGTCCCCTCGTCGGGGTTTCACGCGCGGAACGATCTCTCGGCGAGGAGGATTCGGCTCGCGGCTCGCGGCTCGCGGCTCCTCTTGCCGGCCGAATCGGTCATGCACGAAGAGCCGAGTCGCGAGTACGCGGCCGCCATAATTCGCGATCGATTGTCTTCTTCCCCGTGGCCTCCGCTGGCTACAGCGACTCCTCCCGCCCTCTCGTTCTTTCTTTCTCTTCCCGTCATTCTTTTTCCGCTCGTGACCATGTAACACGAGCCGAAGCGCGCGCGAGTCGCGCATCGACGAGCGTGACTGTCGGACTTTTGGCACGGGGCATCGTAAATGGTTTACAGTCGGCGATGCGAGTCGAGGCGAGGCGGAACGACGCGATGCGAGGAGCGGCGAGGTCGTCCGTGCTGCGGGGGTGGCCGTGCGCTCGATTCCCCCTCTCGCTCTCTTGCTCCCGGCTTCTCCCCTCCTCTCACTCTTACAGATACGCACATGCTCCCYCCCYCCCCCCCCCCTCTCTCTCTCTCTCTCTCTCTCTCTCTCTCTCTCTGTATGTCTCTCTCCGCGCCGCGGGAGTCGCTTGAAAACTCGGTCAAAGTCTCGTCGCCGCGTCGCGTCGTCTCGCTTTGGGGATTCGAAGGAACGGTCGTTTCTCTTTCCGTCCCTTGCCGTTGCATGCCTCCCCGGCTCACGGTTTGCGCGCTCCGTCTCGCATGCCTCCCCCCCCCCTCCCTCCTCTCCCCCATCGACGACGACGACGACGACGACGACGGCGACGTCGGAGCTAGCGCTCTCCTCGCAATCAGACGCGAAACGTCCGGTCTGATTTCGAGAACGCTCCCGCGCTCCTCTCATCCCTTCGGTTGAGACTTTTTGGGTGGCGCGCGACCTTTTCCCGGCGCCCGATTTATCTCGCTTCTATCTCTAGCTTTCTCTTTCCCTTCTCCTCCGGCCGTCGTTCGACCGATCGCCATGGCGCATCCTCGCCATCGTTCGTGGCGCCTCGCAAAGGGCGGAGGGCAGACTTTACCGATTCATTCCTCCCCCGCAGCCGTTCCCGTCGAAAATCTACGAAAGAATCGTATCGCCGCGCGTATTCGTAACTCTCCCTCGGGAACTCGGAGTTCCCGCGCGCTCCACAACGAGACCCGGCGATAATAATACTTCCGCTTTCGGCTGATGCCGGGAGGGCGGAGGTGCTCTTGTGAAGGAATTCGGATGCATTCGGTGTTCGCGCGCCTCGTCTCATCGACAGTCGTCGGTTCTCTCTCCAGCAGACAGTGCCCGTGCACGTTTGATCATTAACCGCGTGACCGCGTGACAAGAAACGCCGGATAAATAACACAGTGATAACACTGCGAGAAACACGCCGCCATTTAACGCCGTAATGAAGGATCCGGCGCGGTTCGAACTCGCGACGCCGACTTTCGTGTCGGTGACGATCAATGTGGAGCAAACGTCGGCACAATGAGGGAATTAAAAACACTTGGCGCGCTCGGCTACTGGTTATTGACTTTCGAAGTCACTCTCCCTTTTTTCGATAAAGCCGGCGCGCGGCGGGACAAAAAAATCGGAGGGGCCGGGAAAAAACGGGCGAGAGGGGGGGKGGGGGTCGGGGGAGGGCTAAAAAAAAAAACAGCGGAAAGAGCACTATCACTGGAACGACTAGCGGGGTAGGTCAGGAGCGCGAGATGCGAGATGGATACAAATCATAAAATTTGATTGGACCGAGCTAGGCCGGGGCTGGGGGAAGGAGGAGGGTAACGCCGGGCCGTGTGTATATCCGATATATCGGCTCCGACTCGCGTATCCTCCGCGTATTTCCGGCCGAGCGACGAGAAAAGGGTGGGCGGGCGCGCGAGTGTCGGTGTGTATGCGCGCGCGCGCGCGCGCGCGCGTGTGTGAAACACACACCGGATTCATTCATCCGTTTTCTGTCCTCTATTAAAAGTCACCGTGAATCGCTCTTAATGCACAGCCGGCGGAAATTGTGCCGCGATTCCCGGTCGCGAGGAGCGGCGGCGGAATCCGCGGTGCTTCCGCCGCGTTTTTTTTTGTTTTTTTGTTTTACCTTTAAGAGTGTCGATGCGGCATTAGCCGGGCATTAGCGTGTCATGAAAAATCGGGCGGGAACAATTTCCCCGCTGATTCCGACGTTCGCGTCGCCGCGGCGAGAAACACCGGCGAAAATTACCGACGCGCGTATTCATTATCGCGCGCGCACCGGAAATGGAGATTTTGCTGTAGCCCGCGCTTCCGGCCGGCGGGCTACACTTTTCGACGCCGGGATTCCGTTTCAGTCCGAGACGGACACGATGGCTCGGCGCACGCTTCATTTGAATTACATGAAAATCGAGTGGCCTCCTCGACGGTCGAGCATGAGAGAGAGAGAGAGAGAGAGAGAGTGAGTCGTTGGCTGCTCTCGATCGACTGATCGATCGACATCACGTTTCCGAGGTGAGATTATCGGCGCCTCGACCGCGAGTTGCCGGTGCTCGAGCGATTAAGGAAATGGTGCTAAGAGAAAGAGGAGGGAGGGGGAGGGGGAGAGGGGGTAAGGGGAACAAGGATGGAGGACAAGTTGAGATAGGGCTGTTCTTTGTCCTGCTTTAAAACGACAAGGCGAAACGGAGAGAGGCGGCGAGCTTGTGGAAAATCGAGAGAGAGAGAGAGAGAGAGAGAGAGAGAGAGAGAGAGAGAGAGAGAGAAAGAGAGAGAGAAATCTGAAGAGCTAAACGACGGGAGATTATTCTCGACTTCTCGACAGTCGCGATGCGACAGTGGATTAGTTACCTGCTCGGCTTAACAAGGTTGAAGCGAAAATCGATTTCGTCGATAAGACCCCGGCCGCTTTAGCACACCCCCCTCTCCCTTCTCTCTCTCTCTCTCTCTCTCTCTCTCTCTCTCTCTCTCTCTCTCTCTCTCTCTCTCTCTCTCTCCGTCGCGGGAGAATCGCCGATAAATAGACGAAGGTGTCCCCGGTGCTTAGCTAATGACGTGACGTCGTTGAATAAGCGTAATGGGCCATTTCCGTATCCAAGCGGAGCCCGCGACGATTGCGTCAGTTTCCTCGCTTCCTTTTTTCCCCGTTCCGAACGTTGGGCGAACGTTGCGCGCGACTTGATGTTTCGGTGTCGCGCGGATAAGAATTCGTGCCACGATCGATAACCGATCGGTGTTTAGCGTTTAGACGGGAGAGCGCCTCTTAAAGGCGCATGACCGGCATGATAGGTTTCGTCGAGCCGCGACACGGAGGAAGGCGCGAGATACGTATTATTGCGAATTTATGAGTCCAAGTCCAACCAAGGGTGGCCTGCCTTACGCCAGAACGTCAGTCCTTAGCGGGACGTCGTTGCGTAGCTATGGCTTTGTAGCTATTACGAATTAATACGAATATGAGCTATCCTAGATAGGCGTCCTAGGCGGATGGGGTCGGGGGCGCGACGTTAGGCAGATATGGGTTAAAGGTTTAATTAAACTGCCGTGATGTAGCGGAGATCTTCAAAGTGCAATTACACAAAGTGGAATTACCGTATACGTAATTATCCGCGGATCTCGCGGTATTATCACACACACACACACACGCACGCACGCGCGCGCGCACACGCAGGTACATGCATACACAGAGAGGGGAGGGGCGGGCGGGKTATAAATTATCGATCGGATAAACCGCCGCGCCGCGAAAATAATTGATTACGCCGAGATAGAGCGCACTCGGCTCGAGCGCAGCCATTTATTTACGGCGTCGTCGATACGTCGCCAGTAAATTGGAGCGAAAGTATCGTCTCGCTTCTGGAAATCGGGCGTCCCGGAACTCGAGGATGCCGGAACCCTTTCGGTGGGGCGTAATTAACGCGGCGCAGCGATTCGAGCGTTACGTCGGCGTCCTTCTGGCAGAATTGCACGTTACATGCGCGATAGGCGATGATACGTGACGTTACGTAAGAGCGCGCTCGCAATCCGCATTCTCTGGAAGGCTAAAAATACATCGGGGTCTCCCCAGGGTTACCGTCGCGATCGCGGCGACGAATCACGCGCGATCCAAGCGCGAAAGCACTCTGCTCCGATGTAAAGAAACGCGCGGATGTAAAGAAGATCGCGATCCACCGGATGCTGGATGGACCCGCATCTGCATAAGACGTTGCTCGGTCATTGGGCAATTCGCGGCTCCCGCCGCGAGTACTAGTTGGCCGACAAGCATCGGAAACCACATCGCACGGCCAAATCACAAAGTGGCCAAGTGGGATAATGCAATGCCGTCACTTGTGTGCGCTCGCTCGCGCGTCTTGCGCGTCGCATGCGGCGCAAGGACCTGAGCGCGCGGGATCAAGCCTGTTACTATGCTAACAAAGCAATATACATATCGATGAGGTTATCGATGTGTTCTCTCCTCGAGAGAAATTGCCGGGGCCGACTGCGCTTGCCGGTGTGCGCTATGACACGAATGGAGCCGCGCGCGCGCATAGCACGCCCATCAATATGATTAGGCCGGAGATTCTGATTGCCTTCTACCTGTCGCCGGCGCGTCTCGGAATCGCCCAACGCCGCTCAAAGCGCCGGTCCGGCGCAGAGACGCATGCGAGCGTGAGCGACGCCGCGCTGGAACTAAAGCCGAGCTGCCGCCGCCGCCGCCGCCGCCGCCGCCGCCGCTACTTGTCGGGGCCTCGGACGCCGTCTTCTCGCGCGAGGATGACGTCATAGCATTTCGTTTAATCGGGAGGAAGCCCGGGACGGCGCTTCGACGACGGGCCCGGCGTCTTTCGACACTCGAACACTCGACCCGAACGCCTGGTTATCGGGAAACGATTCCACGCTAATTTCCAGGCGGGAAGGGAGGGAATTTGCAGGATTCGTAATTTTCGGTCTTTCACTTGCCGCCGCCAAGGAAGGAACGAGGCGCCAAGGGCGTCTGCATTCCTCCTCGTTCTTCTCTCTCGCATTCCTGTATCATCCCCCGTGCCGTGCATACCCGTGCCAGGAATAGATAAATTTAATCTGGCACGTGCGCGCTCTTCCTTAGAGCACTTGGACGCACGTGCGCGAGCGGAGCCTATGGAATCGCGAGCGGGAATCGTGCGCATCGCGCAGCTTCTGCGCGGGAAGCTCTCACTCTTGGTCGCGCTTCGTCCAAAAATCGGATTCATCGGGAACGTTGCCTCCCTCGTCGTATCTCGATGCATCTTCTCGCACCGAGAGAAGATCGAAGGTCTGACGAAGGAGTAACGACAAATACGCGGGATAAATACGAACAAATACGATCGCGCGAGACCTCCCCCCTCCATCAGGGAGACTCTCTACGACACGGCACGGTTGATTCCCGCGTTCGAGTCCATTTGTATGCACAATAGCGTCGTTAATGAAATTTAACGTACCTCGAATGTATTCCGATAAAAAAAGAGTGATACGCGAGTAAATGGTATCCAGTACTGACTCGGTTAACGGATGCGATCACGGATGAATGCGTGAAATAATAGGCGGATTATTGTATCGCATTTCGCGAGCTGCCGTCGACGTAATTGTCACTGCCGCAGAAATTTTCTGATAATCGCCCCCGCGTTGGAGTCGCGACTCCCCTTCTTGGGAGGCTGCCCATTGAAATCGCGAGTGAAACCGCGTAAATCCCAACGATCTCGCTCGACTGGAGAATCTCTCGTATCGCTGATTACACGCGCACCGAGAGAGAGAGAGAGGGGGGGGGGGGGGGGGGTCGGTCTCGGKGCGATGGTGCAGGTATAATAACGCCACTTGTATATATTCCGCGTCTCAGTTGGTTTCCGACCTACCTTATTTATACGCGCACAGCCTGCTATTCATTTTTATTCGGCACGGTTTCGTACTTTGGTTTTAATTAATGCACCGCAAGAGGAAAAAAAAAAGAAAGGGAGGGAAGGTCATAAGCGGCCAACGTAAATGTATAATTGCACGCTCGCGGCGGCGTGCATTTAGTAGGATAATTACAATCACTGCTAGCATTTATTCAACGACTTAATTAAAGCCGCCGTAAGTTATTTCGTCGTTGCGCATTATCACTTGCGCGTAATCAGCAAAGTTCGAAATTACAGTTGAGCATTTATTCGCGCAAGCAGATCCGTATCGGGACGGATATTTTAAATCGCGCTTCCTCCATCGCGTTATTTTCGATTTCACCTTCGCAGGAACGAATTAAGATATCGGTTCGAGCGTCACGCGAGATCGCGATCGTTTCTCTTCCGGATCGAGTAGCTTTTTGGAGGGGATAGAAAGATTTCTTTCGGCTTTCAGCTCCGGCTCCGACCGAAGCTCTCTCTCTCTCTCTCTCTCTCTCTCTCTCTCTCTCTCTCTCTCTCTCTCTCTCTCGACAAAATTAAGAAATCCGTAAATCGAGCAAGCCGCGAACGAGTCGCGACCTACCTTCTCCATTCCGAAGGCTCGGAAAGAAAAGAATGAATTTTTCCCCTATCCTGTACGAGATCGCGCGGCTCGTTTGAACGTCGGCAGCGCTCCTTTAAATCGGATTCCGGTTTAGGGTCAGAGCTCGAAATCGGCCGGCGAAATAGTCGGCGCCACGCGTGCCCGCTCGTTCCGCGCGAGGGTTCCGAGGCGGGCGCGGGCGGTGCACGTGTCGGGGATCGACAGTTTTATGAATGGGGACCACACGTGGTTCGAACGCTGCCCCGATACGCAGTATACCGCTTCCGCGAGGCGGTTAGGTCGAATAAAGAAAAAAGAGCGGGAAAGGAGCGGAGAGGGAGGAAGAGAGAGAGAGAGAGAGAGAGAGAGAGAGAGAGAAAGGAGAGGAGCCGTGTCTTTGACGGGGAACGGGTAGGCGGACGGGATGAACCGGGACGAGGGGGAAGAAGGCGGAGGAGGAGAACGAGACGAAAAAGAAGAGCGGAAGAGGAGGCGGAGGAGAAAGAAGAAAAAGCGATGGAACTCGGTCGTCTACCCCGTAATTTATAACTGGAAACTCGGAACTGCGGCGCGACCTAAGGCGATATGTCGATTTCACCCAGGGGAGTTCTCCCCTCCTCTGCCCTCCGGCTCGTGCAGTTTGCCGAAGGTCATCCGACCTTCGACCGGAATCGATGCTCGCTTTGGCGATTCGTTTCTCCGTCTCCGCGTATCCGTTCTCCTCTTTCCTTTTCTTTTCTTTCTTCTTTTCCCTCCCCGCGCGCGCCGCCTGCGTTTTCGACTGCGTTCTCTCTCTCTCTCTCCCTCTCTCTCTCTCTCCCTCTCTCTCTCTCTCTCTGTTTTTGTCTCGCGAAATTTATAGATCGCGAAAATCGCGCTCTCTTCTGAGCCGCATGGGCGTGCCGAGTCGGACGGCGTAGCGAGAGCGACGGCCTTTTATCGCGGCTCGAAAGCCCTATTCATTAAACTGAAACGTCTGAATTTTTCATGAGACGATGCCAGGAGCGCAGTCACTTGTGCAGTTTACGGGGAGATTTTTTGATGGACCGCGATCAATTTCGCGTCCCTCGACGCGCGCGCGTGTGTTTCATTTCGGTACACGCGGCCGTACACGCGTCAGTTATCGTTTTAATTCGGCCGCGGCACGAACCAGGGCGATATGCTGATTCTACCCAGGGGAACGCAGCTCGATTGTGGAAGGTCGTCCGGCATTCCGCCAGATACCTATGCGTGTTCGACAACCCGACCCCGCCCCCTCCCCTGCTCTTTCCTTAATTTTTCAATCGACTCTGTCGGAGCCTGTAAACGCGACAATAGATATCTCCGTGGACGCTCAGAGAGCGTCGTTCTCGTCGATCTCGTCGTTCGATCTCGAGATCGAGTCGTCCCCCGAATGGGACGGCTTGGCTTCTTTGAGAATTATCGGGAGAGATTCGATCCGCGCGATCGATCGGCGGAGAGCGCCGCCAGTGAATTGGCGATCGCGCGACTCGTACGTCGCCGTCCTTCCCCGATTATAGAATATTTTCTACATTAAGTTACATGGCGCTTTTACTTTCCCGCATATGCCTCGGCGGGTAACTTCCGCGATAGTCCCTACGCTGTAACTACATAATGACGCATAATTTTGAAAGTTTAACGGCGCAACGTATATTCCTATTTTGCCCCGTGAATTTCCTTGGAACGCCGGTATAGCATTAATCTTACTTGAAAATAGTTCTGCATTCCGGGTTTTGCACTACAATGCGTAACTCGAAACTCGCGCGGCGCCCGTGTATTAATGTTTCGGCGTAATACCGCGATATTAAGTGCTTGTCTCGTGTCATCGATCCCTTTAATGCACTCATTGCGTTAGATTACTCGATGATTAGGTCGTTCGACCGATCGATTCGATCGGCGCGGAGTGGGCTGGATCGAAAGGATATTTTCATGACGGCCGGCGCGAATTTCAAAGTTCCATTCGCGAGTTAGCCGTCCGAAGAATCCGAGAGATTCCAAAGTCCGGAAGCGCCCGGCAAACCGGCGACGCATAAATATGCCGCGGGAAAGGGCACGATATGTGCCCCCGGCGTAATTCCCGCGGCGTGCGATTTCTCGCGATCCATCAAGCCCGCCGAAACACGAAGCACGATAATCCACGTTGGCGTCGCTAACGAATGACGTAAAGAAGATCGAGAACGTCGCCGGCTAACGCGATCATCGCTTGCATTTCGGTCTGCCCCGTTGTCATGTTAATGGAAGGCCGGCGAATTAATGCCCCGTGCTCGTCGATCAATTCGCTCGCGCGCGCGCGTAAACGCTCCCGAGCGCCGAGCGAAAAAAGCGGAACCTCGAATTAACGCGACGCAGTCGCGGCCGGACGGAGGACGGCGGATGCACATTGCGAGCGCGGGAGGCATTACTTCGGTACATACCGCGCGCTATTAGTTTGCGTATACTTTGGTACATACCTCCCGGAAACACGGCGAAAGAATTCTTCGGTATGCCGCGGTACGTGCCGAAGCATACCGGTCTAATAGTTTGTGTTACATATACCGGCGGGCGGACCGGCGGCGGCGGCCGCCTCCGCCGCCTCCGCCGCGTGCTCCATACTTGGAGCACGCGCCCCCCAAGAAACTCGTTTCGTCGAATAACACAAAATTCTGTCGGGCGAGCGGGAATTAATATTGACATAAATTAAATTCTCCCGGCGCCTGATCGCGCGGCACCTCCTCCGTCGGCGCAGCCCGCATTCCCGAATCCATTTTTCAAATTCACGTGCCGCGCCGGGGTCCACGGCAATTTAAAACCAGGAGGGCGACCCCTGCCCTCTACCCCGACCGGCCACTCCAGGTCGGCTTACGGCCGATTGATCCGTCATTTCGAAGGTAAATCTTGCCTTCATTCTCCGCGCGTCGCGGCGTAATGCGATTCGAGTAATTTCACGTTAACGGGAGGAGCGCGGATCCGGGTCGAAGGTCGCTCCGCCGTTCTCCGATCTGTGCTCGATTTCGGCTACAAGAATCTCGCCAAACGCCGCGAAAGTTACGAGTTGCGCGACCATTTTCTCTCCGACCCTCTCTTCGCGGTTTCTTACCATTGGCTAATTATCGAATCGAATCTCCCGGCAATCGATCTCACGATTCCTTCTTCCTCGCGGCCGACGATGCTCGCGCATTCTCGACGATTCTCTCAAATTATGCGATCGCGGCCGCGCTGAGGTCCAGCGGAAAAAGCCTTTGGACATCGTCGACGTTGTTGTCGCCGGGACGAAGGAGCTTTCCCAACTTCCGAAACGCCACAGGGTCGATGTTGCGCTGCGCGGACTCTCGCGAGGTTATTATTTGGCTCGTAAATTTTTATTGCGCACGCAGGGCTTCTTTTTTACGAGCGCCATTACGTCGTTGCCACGTAAGGCCGTGCCAGCCAGCCACTCCTCAGAGCGACCCTTGCTTCTCCTTTTTCCTCCTTTCTCGGTCACACTCTCTCTCTCTCTCTGTCTTTCTCTTCTCCGCCTCCCCGTCCGGGCTCCTGTCCCTTCTTTTTCTTCCTGTGGCACAGATTTACGTGCAGAGACGAGGACCCACCGGGCACACTCCGCGAGAGACGCGGGGCTCGAGTTTCTGGTACCCTTTCCCTGCTTGCCCTTTGTCAAAGGCCAGCCTTTTGTGCGGACGGTTTTCCACGGAAAATCGAGTTAAACGCTAGCCAAAGCGATATATACCGATATGATTCCTCCGTGGGATTATGATGCCGGCAGAACATCCGTCCGCGAGTTTTTCCGGTGACACGTATAGGGAATTAAAGCTGGGAGTTTCCCTGGCGTTTCTTGCGTTAAATAACACCAGGAAATTACGCTTCGTTAATCCGAGAAAGCCTCGCGGTCCGCGATCCGTTGTACGGACGAGATTCCAGATCGTTATTAACGCGCGCGATGAATCTGTAATAAAGTATGGTCGGATCCACCCCCCCCCCCTTTTATGCATGGCATTTTCGATCAATCTGAATGCCCGATGATTCGCCATCGACGAATCGTCGCGGCGCTGCGGCTTAAAGCCGGAGCCGCGATATAGCCGGCTAATTGCAAAGAATTGCAGCAACATGAGACGGAAGTCACTCTTATGAGACGCGATATCGCGCACTTTTCCCTCCTACTCGCGAATGAATGAACGAACGAACATTGAGACGGCCTCTCTCTCTCTCTCTCTCTCTCTCTCTCTCTCTCGATCCGTCCATTATCGCGAGCGCGCGGCTCGTTCCTCTTGAAACTTGGCGACCCGAGGCGCGGTTTCGCGACGACCGGATTGTCCCCGAAGGAGCCGTCCTTACCGTCAGGATGGTCCCGTCCGCAACGCATATCCCCGCATGATCGACACGCGGGAGGAGGGAGATGCCTCTCGCGTAGGCGGAGAACGAAATCGTCCGTGAAACGAGCCTCCTCGCAGTCGGGCGGACAGGACGAACGGGCGGGCGAGAAAGGATTTTCGATAATCCCAGGACTGGAGACGAAGGAGGAGCCAGAAGGGCGCGGATCGCGCGGATGGGGGTGGAATCGGTGGACGGTCGCCGCGGTCTGCCTGACCTGAGCTAACCTAATGCCAGGCTCTCCGAGGTCTCTCTGTCGGGGCTTCTCTCTCTCTCTCTCTCTCTCTTTCTCTCTCTCTTGTTCTATCTTTTTCTTCTTCTTCTTCTTCTTCTTCTTCTTCTTCTTCTTCATCCGCCGAGATAGTCGGGACTTTTGGTACAACAATGAAATACCTTGGCCGGGTACTGGCCGCAATGGAGAGACGGAGGAGCGGCGAGGAGGTGCGCGTACATAGGGGCGAGCGGGGGGAAATCGGTGGAGAGACAGAGGGATGGGAGGAGGGTAGGAGGTAATAGAGAGAGAGAGAGAGAAAGAGAGAGGGAGAGAGAGAGAGAGAGAGAGAAAGACAGCGAGAGAGAGAGAGACCGGTGGTTTTTCGTTATCGACATTTTCCACGGCGCGCCAGGAGTGTGTGCGTGATAGTACATGCGTGAGCTTCTCTCGTTGCCCCTTTCGCTCGTGTACGTGCATGCGAGCAAACGTACGTACGTACGTACGTACGTACGTACATACGTACATACGTGCATGCGGCAGTGTGCGCGCGTTTGCGCGCTCCCGCGCGCGCGCGCCCGCGTAGGTGTCCGCGGTACGGTGTGGGTGGGAATTTCGCGTGTGCCTGTGCGTGTACACGTCGATGTGTATGGGTCGACCAGCTCGCCTGCACGCGCGCATGTACGTGTACAGCGTGCGTGCATGCGTGCGTGCGTGCGTGCGCGCGCGCGCGCGCGCGCATGTACGTACGGGCGCGTCTATAGGTGTGTGTGTAGAGTTTTCTGGAGGTTTCCCCTAGCAACGAGCAGCAGCACCAGCACCAGCCACAGCCCGGCTTAGGGGTAGCTACGAACCCCACGCGAAACGCGCGCACCACCGCTATCGGATCGGTTGGTTCCCTGGCACCCTGATCGAGGATCGGACTAAACGTCTGCGTCTTCATGGTCCGCTCTTTCCTTGCCCTTTGCCGTGGAAAGGCTTCCGGACGAGTGCTGGCCGCGACGACGAAATATTCGCGCGACTAAAACCGCGTATTGTCCTCTCCGGCATGTTCTCCCCGCACGTTGATCCCGTTTGCGGGACGTTTCCGCAATGTTTCGATGAAAAGACGCGATTCAGTTGGGAGGGAAAACGAGCACATCGGCAAACGCAAATTGATAATCGGGACACGCGCGATCCCGATGACGAGACGAATGAGTCACGAATAAATCAAGAAGCGTGAGTTCAACTCCGCGGCAACGGAAGGACGAGTTGGAAATCGATATCTGCACCAAGACCAAGGGTGCGACTGATTATTTCATTCGTTCCTAACGAACACCCGGGTGCGCCCGGCTCCGAGCATTCGGAGAAGAAAAATGTTGCAGCAAGGACGTAAACTCCTAATACGATTGGCATTCCGCGATTCCGTTAGGCAAGCAAGCAAGCGACAGAGACAGAGACAGAGACAGAGACAAAGAGAGAGAGATAGAGAGAGAGAGAGAGAGAGAGGGAGAGGAGGAAGCGAGGGGCATGGGATTTGCGAGCTTTCTTTTTTAACGGCCTTTCATCAAGTCGCGGGTTTAATCTTTTTGCGAGCGCGCGCGCGCGCGCGCCACGGGACTCCTCCAGCAAAGGATTAAGATCGACGTGAATTAGATTGCACACTGTCCTTCGTCGTTCTCGCGAACAATGCCGCTCCCACGTAATGCACTCATGGCAGCAGGGCAGGGCGCGAAAGCGTGTAACGGCATTTTGTAGTAATATCGTTGTTACGATTGACGTGCCCGGCAAGTACTTCATTGAAATCGCGCGGTCGTTAACGAGTCGGACTATCGCGGGGCCGTTGACGTTGATTCAAGGGAATCGCGCATTGACGCGCGGGATTTATATTTGCGCCGCGATTTTAATCGTTCGCGTCAACGCTACGATATTGTCCGCGGAAGAATCCCGGATAACGATTGACGATGACAGAGCGGAGGCACACGCTCCCTCTCGCGCGCATTGAAAAATACGCGGCTGTCTCTTTCGACGACTAATGTTGCGATAAATAAACGCGCGTGCGGTGAATTCCAACGCTGCTCGCGCGGGAATGCGGCTGTCGAGTCTGAAAAAGTTGCAAAACGCACCACCATCACCACCACCACCACCACCACCACCACCACCATACCCACTACCATCACCATCACCATCATCACTAGCGGCAAATGTCCAGGCCGTTCCTGATTTTTATTACAGCGATCCGTCCGGATGGCGTTATACGCCGAGCAAAAGACGTTCTCATTGCTTCGCTTCTAGCGGCGCTGTTTCGCTTCATTGTAACGGATTCGTCCATGTGCGCGCGTGTGTATACGTAAAGAAAATCCTATAGTTTCAACTCGGTAAAACTTCCGGCAAGAGACGCAAAGTTATTATCCTAAACGTCTCCCTTCGCGGATTAAATGACTCCGTATACAGAAACGCGACGCGGGACGGGACGCGAGGCGGGTGCCTAAGCCGACTGAAAGCTAGCCGAAAGCGCCGAGCGTTTCTCCCAGCGCGAAAATGCGAGCGCGCGTTTCACAGCGGCCGCCGCGAGGAAGGGAAAAAAAAAGAGAGAGAGAGAGAGAGAGGAAAGGAAGCAGAATGGAATCGCGCGAAGTAGAATTTCGCCGGACCGAAAGCGCCCGGCAGAGAAATCAAGTTTCCCGGCATAGGCGGGGGACTTTGTTTTCAAACATATTCCCTTCCTGCGCCGGGGTAAAAAGCACCGGCGGAGGGGGGCTCCGATTTCACGAGGAAACCGTCGAATCCGATGGCGCGGCCACTCGGCGCGCGAGCGAGCGAGCGAGCGCGCGGCCAGAGCGCATCGCGCCCGGCCTGGTAACTCAATCCGAGGAGTTTCGGCGAAAAGTGTTGTATTACTGGTGTGCTATTTCTCTGATCCCAGATCATCTTCATTCGCGTGGAATTTCGAAACGGCGCAAAATTCGCAGGCACCCGGCCCCCGGCACCATCGATCCAGCCCGCCGCGCGGACGCTCGATAGCTCGCGCGAGGAACGCGAGTGGCTCCTCTTTAATCCGCCGGTCCCTCGAATTCCTCATCGAGGAATTCCTTTTTTCTCTCTCTCTCTCTCTCTCTCTCTCTCTCTCTCTCTCTCTCTCTCTCTCTCTCTCCCTCTCTCTCTCTCTCTCTCTCTCTTTCTCTCTGTTCGCCATCTCGGCCGTCGCGTCTGCGTGCGTTCGTCTACCTTCTCGTCGTGCTTTACATTTTGCCCCGGAACCCGAAAGGCTACCGTTTGGAGCTCGCGGAGCTGGATCGCTTCGGAGCTAACTGTTCCCTTCGCGGTTTCCTAGCACCTCGTCCGAACCTCGTACGAAACAGCGTGCAGTCTGCAATTTCTGACGAGCGTCGTCACGCACGCGGGATCCTCTTCGAAGGGCGATCCGGGCGAGCGAGAGAACTTTCGGAACGTGCGATTCACGGGGCATGGAAACGCCTCGAAACGTGGCTCGAAGCTTTCGCTACGCGCGACCGTGCAGCGAGATGGAGCGAGAAAGGTACAGCTCTCTCAGCGAGAGAGAGAGAGAGAGAGAGAGAGAGAGAGAGAGAGAGAGAGAGAGAGTGCGCGTGTGTGTACGTGGGTGTGCAAGTGTCCGTGTGTCTGTGCTCTCTCTCCGTTCCTCCTGCCCTTCTCTCCGCCCGCTCCACCCCCGCCAATATAGCCCTAGTCGTTTCCAGCAAGTACTTCTATGTACCAACCATCTCCTACACGCTACCCTTATATACGCTGTATATTTACCTCCGTGGCATGTACGCGCGCGCCCGTGTGCACGTATACGTGTGTATGTACCGGGCGCGTATGTACCATCCGGGTCTGGTACATAGGTCCGTGCGGCACATAAAAAGTACATGGGGCAGGTATAGCTCCGGCTGAAAATTATTCCGAGTATTTTCGAATTAGCGCGTCGGAAGCGGAGAGGAAACCGGCGCTGCACGGCCGGGCGGCCGAGCGAGCGAGCGGGCGCGCGCGGATGCACACGCGCGAAATGCAGTTTTCCGCGTTGCGCGAGGAGACGCCGCGACGCGTCCGCGCGCTTTCTTGATGCGCGCTCGGAACCATCCCGCCCCTCGCTCCTCGTCCCTCCCCGTTTCTCGCCGAGCACTGAAATTCCGCAGCGACGCGCTGTTGGCGACTGTACCCGGCCTTCTCTCTCTCTCTCTCTCTCTCTCTCTCTCTCTCTCTCTCTCTCTCTCTCTCTCTCGCGCCCGTTCCGTGCCTCGCGCGCGCTTTCGTGGTAGCTTTCTCACGTACGCTCGCACACGTATAACGTTTTCGAGCAGCTCGGAGAATTTTCAGAGTCGCAATTGTTGCCGGGAGTAGTGGGTGAGCCGCGAGGCGGAATTATTCGCGGCGAGCGCGTTCGAGCGGGTTCACGAGCGAGCGGATAACTAAGGTGACGCGATTTTTAAATTGCAAAAGCTCGCCGCCGACGTGTTTTTAGGTGCCGCTCGTTGGAGAGGATCGGTCGCGGATGCGCCGATTCGAAAATGCAGCTCGCGCTTCGCGAAAGCTGCGCGACAACGGCTGTACAAACAGCGCGTAAGACGCGAAATTCGAATTTGCTCGATTTGCTCGGGGAGAGGAGAGGAGAGAGAGAGAGAGAGAGAGAGAGGGAGAAGAAAGAGGAGCAAGCCTGAGCGTTCGCGCGTTCGCGCGAAATGAGATCCGATCGGCTTTTTTTAATCGAATCGCATCATAAGTACGCGTACACAGACGGCACGGAGGCCATTCGCGTAACGACTTTTGCGTTAATCCCGATATTCATCGCTGCCATCAGTTGCCCGCGTCATTGAGTTATTCGATTTGACCGCGAATATCGAATTTCCGGCGCGTATCGATCGCAATCGAATGATGAATAATACCGATGACGCGACCGATGAATTTAATATCGCAGTCCGATTTATGAAATGCCTCTAAATAAATATTCCTAATAATCTTAAAAGGAATATACGTACGATGTTAAATGCCATGAAATCGAGAGATAAACCGATACTGAAATCGTTTCAGTCAACCGACATTCGCACGTACGCCGTTACTCGATTAATATCGCGCTGATTAATATCAGCCTCCATGCGACTTTGCTTCGAGATTTTACTTGCATCGCTCTCGCGTCTTGCACCAGGCCGGAACCGATCCGCAGCCATAAAATTGCGCCGTGGTACGGCCGAGCTTGCCGATATCTTTTATCTTGTACCAATCCGCGCGACCTTAGGAACCGCCGTCACGCTCGGCGAGAAGCAAACCTCACAAATTACGATTATCGGAATCGAGCGTCCTTCGAGGCGCGCCGATCGCCGATTTTCACGTCTCTCTGCATTCCGTGCCGCTCGGCCAAAAAAGAAGAAAGAAAAAAGAGGAAGAAGAAGAAGAAGAAGAAGAAGAAGAAGAAGAGGAGAAGAAGATATTTGGCACGCATCGCTTCTCCAACGCGCCCCCCCCCTCCGCCAGATATTTTTTGAGCGCCGTACGGTATACGCGCGTCGCTTCGGCGATGACGCACGCCGCGCAAAGTTCCGCGCAAGATCTCTCCCGCCGTAACCGACGTCCTCGTTCCGCCCTGCGACGCCCAAGAAACCCGTCGCCGGGACTGTCGAGACTGCACGCTGATATCACGCGACGCGTGAGTATTTCGGAACGCGGCGTTGAAAAGCGCTATCCGGCTAGCGAGATTCCGGCAGGTGGTAACGTAACGTTAAACGCGCGGCCACATCTCGCGGCTGCCACAAGCGGCAAAACCGGCCGGCGACGACTCGACGATAAATATCTGCAAAAATGTTTCATTGCGCGGATACCGCTTACCGTAAGCCGGGAATTACACGGGATACAACTCCCGGCGCGCGTGAAAGCGCGCGGGACGGCGGGACCGATGCAAAAATGCCCAGCGGCCAGTCCCAGCGTCCACTGCGCTTGCGCCGCGCTGGCCCCGACGAGGCGGCGGCGGCGGCGGCGGCGGCGGCAGCAGCTGCTGGCTTTCCCCGCTTTTTCCCCGGCCGTAATCTTTTCGCGGGAGACGAGAGCAACCCCGGCGCGCGTGCCGCAATTATGGGAATTAGCGGCGCGCTTTAACACCGTGACTTTCTTGCGCGACGCAACATCTCGCGGAAATTGCGCCTCGCCGTTGACTGCTGATTTATTTAACGTCAATTTCGTCGCCAGATAAGCATACCGGAGGGCGCGGATCTTCATCGAGGCTCTCGATCGGGATTTTCGACAAGCTCTTCCCCTCCCCCGACAATGCGATCGGGAAGAATCTAAAATTGAAATATCGCAGCCGGTCGCATACACGCGGCGCGCGCGCGCGCACGGAACACTGGCTTATGTTTTTTCTTCCCCATGCGGGGAGGAATTTTAACTCTTTCAACGGCAATACGATTCCGCGGCGATTCTCTCGCCGAGCGAGATGACGCAAAGGAATACAAAGTGGAGAATAAACCGCGATGACCTTACATCGCGCGGCATTGGTCAAAGACCAAGAATCGGAAGAACCGCTTAGATCGCATCAGACGCATGGGACGCAACGTTGCGAGATAATATTGACTATAGGCAATACGCTTCAAGTTCTCAATTCTCTTTCGAGTTTCTTTTCGAGAGATTCATTCCAGCGCTATAGAGAATCTGTATAGAAACTGCCGAAACATTAGCGGCGAGAGATTTTCTCGCCATGATAAACGCGCGGCGACGCGATACATTACTCGATACAACATCGAGTATAACAAACCGATCTACCCTCGTAGAGGTTATGGCCTCCCCTCTTTCTCCCTTCTCTTTTAACGAGGCCGGGCAAATGTTTGTCGCGGGCCTCGCGCAGCGAATGATCCTGACAACTTGTCGCGGAAGGAGATAAATCCGTTCGCTCCGCTCGCTTTATCGGATCGCAAGCGGATCGCCGGATTGCAACATTTTACATAACTACTACTTCGCTCCTCCCCCCCCCCTCCCCCCGTCGCGGGGGTCTTGTCCTCGGCACTCGCGGGACGCGTCGTCCGCCTGCCTGCTCTGATCGCGGGAGATCTCGCGAGAAAATTGCATCGCGTATCGGCCATGCAGACCCCCCTCCCCCCTCCCGATCGTCGATCGTCCCCGACATCGGGTCCACATAACGAATCCAGTTTGCGCGTAAAACGAGTGCTGCTCCTGAAACACGGGCGATTCCTGCGTTGCGAAGAACGCAAAGCGGGATTCGTCTCGCGCGTGGCTCGAGATTTACCTTGCGTCTTCGCGTCTGTTTCATTCGGGCTACCGATAAAGTAACGAACGGAAAAAATGAGCCCCCAAACTGACGAGCTCACAAACAGATCGCACGGATCGTGAATTCAACAGTTTCGAGGGTCGTGTCCGGTCGTGACCCGCATGAAAAATCTCGCGGGCCCGCGACTCGTTGATTCCTACTTTAGTTTAGCTTGCGCGAAAACATGCGTATCAATGCGCGAAGGTCGCTCGAAGGTCCCCTCGGCACAGACAGATAACGCCGCTGATAAAGCAGTCAATCTACAGACATGCCTCTTCGCCTTTTCGCGAGGGAAAGAATTCATGCACGCATGAATCATTAGGCGGATGAGGCGGATCTTACCGCGCGCTTCGCCTCGCGCGCGTTTCATCCCGCGGCCAGCGGATAAATGACAATGACTGAACGCTCGGCATCATTAGCGTTAATTTTGAAATCCGTCATTATTTCCGTTCCGTCTGCGTCCCGCAAATTGCTTTAATGCACCCCATGCGCCATGCTATAGACGTCCAATCGCGCCCCGCTCGCAAAATGAAAAAAAAAGGAGAGAAAGAGTGAGAGAGAGAGAGAGAGAGAGAGAGAGATCGCGCGACCTTGACGTAAAGTTCTTTAAAAATACATACGGAGAGGAGGGTAGGGGGAACTCTTGCGGGACAGCCGGTGACTTATGCGCCTCGCGGTTTTCAGGCATACGCGAGGCCACGCCATTCGCCGGTGGCGAAGATGGCGAAATGCGCGGCAAGGAAGACGCGCGCGGGGAACTTTTCCTTTTCTCTTTTTTCTTTTTTTTTTTCCTCCTCATCCAGACGCGATCGTGCAATATTGATAGACTCGTCTCTAGATAATGGCGGACTATTGCGCCGACTGTAATTGCACGGTGGAACGGTTTAGCAGCCCTCCCCACTTTCCCGCTTCCACCCGCGCCGTTGCGTCGCGAGTAAACGTGCGTAAAGAAACAGCGGTGGGCGCTCTCTCTCTCTCTCTCTCTCTCTTTCTCTCTCTCATCTATCTATCTATCTATCTCCCGAACTACGATAATTATGATATTTAGGGTCCCAGCTCTCTCGGCGTTATTACGCAAGACGACGGCGGCCGCCGCTTCGTCTTCCTACCTTTCTTCTTTCCTTCCTTCTCCTTTCTTCCCTTTTCTTCTTCCCTTCTCCCCTCCCTTCCGGCGTGCGATCACGGGCGTGCAATTTCGCAGTCGTGGATGCGTGTCGTTGCCACGGTGCGTCACGCACCGCGATTCGAGACGGCCGGCCGTATGATTAAACGGGTTGAAATCGCCTGTGGTAGCCGGTGTTTTACCAATTACATCACGGCCGGCCATTACCCGCGAGGGCGACATTAATCCCGTCCATCCGGAATAAGGAACGGATAACGAGATCATGAATTACGCATTGATGAACGATGCGCGCGCTCCCACCGAAAATTGCGCGGATCAGCGGCTTAACAAATTTATTCCGTCCGTCGGTTTTGCAGTTTGACGGCCGTTGCCTTTCATTCTCGGCGACGGACACGCGCATCCGCGATATTCCGACATTAATATTAATATTTCTTATTATCTCCCCGCGCGACGGGGGTGGGAATGTGACGTAATTACTCGAGCAGGCAAAGTCGCTGCTCGTAAATGCGATTGCGCATTGTCGGCATCGTGAAAGAAATGAGGGAGAGCGAGAGAGCGAGAGAGCGACAGAGAGAGAGAGAGAGAGAGAGAGAGAGAGAGAGAGAGAGAGAGAGAGCCGAAAGGGCAGATATTCCCGAATGATGGCATTTAAAAGTGATATCACCGATAAACGCCAGGCGCTCCCGTATTAATGCGCCAACAACAAAAACATTTTTTCGCCTATTAGCTCCGGTTTGGCGGCTCGCGGCGCTAAAATGATATTGAATGCTGCGCGGATATGAAATTAAAATGGCTCGCGCACGCGATACGTTACGCGCCCTATTCACGCCCTGCCTCCCCTTTTTGCGCCCGCGATTTCGAAAATGCGCATCCGGATTTTAATACGCGCGCTTTTGCGGCGGAGGAGGAGGGGGGGAGAGAGAGAGAGAGAGAGAGAGAGAGAGAGAGAGAGAGAGGTAAGGGAAGAGGGAGAGAAAGAGACGGAAATAATGGAAAGGTCGCACGCGCGAGCGCAATATTAAATATCGCCACGCGTGCCGCAATATTTGCGTTTAGTCTCGCGCAAAATATTTGCGCCGCCGTTGTATCCGCACGGCAGTATTACGCGTATCACGTGTATTCCGACCAAAAACGGCAGCAACAACTGCAACGTGCAACGAGAGAGGGAGAGAGAGAGAGAGAGAGAGAGAGAGAGAGAGAGAGAGAGAGAGAGAGAGAGAGAGCCCAAAGATAGATGGATAGATGGGGGCGGAGAAAGAGAGAGAAAGGGAGAGAGAGGAAGGAAAGAGAGAGGACAGCAGTAGCGTTGTTGTTGTAGGCTACACTGCCGGATCGACGTCAATGGTTCATCGAATGACTTTCCCCAGTGTCGGATGACAGAGCTTTTAGACTCCATCCATGAGTAAACCAATCCGATGACTGCGAACGTATTAGTATTATACGGCGCGTCTCCTCGCCTACGCCATTTCGGTCTCGGAGGGTGTAACGGAAATGATTTACCCCATTTCGCTGATGATACACACGTGCACGCACACGTGTACGTATATATATCTTTTTTTAACACATGCATGTACCTCGCCAGGTTTACTTGGCGATATGTTTACACGCGACACGCTCGGATTCCGTTGGCCGGATTTCGTCAAAACGCGGCAAAACGATCCCTGCGGAATGGAGGCGGATTTCGGGGGTTGCTCCGCTTCCGCGTTCCTCGCGAGCGACCTTGCGAGCGACGACAAGGCAGACAGACAGAAGAAGCGAGACGATGGGATTGAGATCTGAGAGAGGGATCATCAATCGCTTATCGCGACGTGCCACGCGCGGAGACGACGCCGATCGCGTCTGATTGTCGTCCGATTGCCGGGGAGGAATCGAGCCGTTAATTGCGAGCTCCCGCGAGAAGATAATCTCGCCTCATTAGATAATTCCGATGTCGCTGCGCGTTCCCTCAAAGCGTCAAAGATCGTAATTGGGCGATTCCGAGACCGAGAGCGAGTTCGCGTCCCGTTTCCCGCGCCAGCTATCGAAATGCTCCCCCGATAATCTTCGCCGACTTTCGTCACGCTCCCTCCCCATCCCGACCGCCGTCGGGATCCCCGACGGGACGATCGACCGTCTCGAGCGGGCTACGGTGCAATTATTTTACACGTTGGGGATGAGGGATGTTTCGCGCGGCGGCGTGACGCATCGCGTGACGGCTCGAATCGAAGGAGAGCGAAAAGAGAGCAGACGAGGAGAGAAAGCCGATCGAGTGGTCCATTCCGAGTGGCGAGTATCCCGCGATGGAATATGTTCCGTCGTTCGCGACACGGAAAACAGAGTGATTAGTTCACTTTCAAGGTGTAATTATACCGCGTGCGTTGCGCGCGCGTTACGTCGCCACGGCTGATCCTCGCTATTTATAACTTCAATGGCGTGCCGCGCGCCGCCGAACGACAAACAGCGCGCAACGCGACCGCAAATGATCTCTTGCCACCGGGTTCTTTTTCTTTCCTTTCTTCTTTTTTTCTTTCTTCTTCTTCTTCTTCTTTTTTATTTTCGTAGGCGGCCTAATTGTCATCATTAAACCATTCGAGCGATATTTTTTTCGTCTCGCCTAACCGGCGATGCCGGACAACGACGACAACGACGACGACGACGGCGGCGGCGGCGGGGGTGGCGGGGGKGGCGATGGCGGAAGCTTGTAAAAACCGCGCGTTAACTGCGCCTTGCGCATCACAAGCGAACGCGAAATAAAAATGCACGTAAAAAGGTACTTTGCATAATTCGCGGCTGGACGTACAGATAACGCTCGCTTGATAATCCTTACGGTAAAAATGCGCGTACGCGTTAGCCGTGCGCGCGGATAATGAGCACCGCCGCGGCAAACTAAGGAGCGATCAATCAAGGCGTCGTTATTTCATCTCACGCCTTCATCTCTCATCAGGCGGAGATGTGACAAATGCGGCCGCCCGATTCGCCGGTAAATCGCGGCGGCGCGCTTGCTGCCTTGTTTGCCGGCGATTTAACGGACAGTTTAGCGGCGGGAAGGTTGATAGCAGTTAAAGTTCGAGTTGTCCCGGCGAGCTCCCGGCGAGTCCTCGACGGGCTTCGCAACGGCCGGCCGTCCGCTCGGCCACGCGCGATAATTAAGCATCGTTCGGCGACATTCGTCGCTCGCGGCGCGGCGCCCGATGCCGCGCCGCGCGCATGCGCGCGGCTGCGCTAATATCCGTAATCCGCGCCTCGCGCGGATCTCAACGCGGGCGCAACGCGCGCAATGGCAACACGGGAGCGCACGGCGTGTCTCATAATTAGCCGGCAAGACAGAGGGACTCGGCGAAATGGAGAGAGGACGCGGCGATCATAATTGCTGCTCGCGTTCGCGCGGCCGGCACAATCAATTAAATGGCTCCGTGCATCCCGCTCGCAGCGACGCGGTAGCGACCGTCTCCTCCTCCTCCTCCTCCGCCCCCCCCCCTCCTCACCGTTATCAATCTATAGGTTAGCTCTTTCCTCTCGAGTAATCTGTTATCAAAGTACACGCGAATACACGCCGCGGCGGCGACGTCGTCTAAGCAGGGAATGCCTAGTCACACGAAATTACGTCATGCCTTCGTTCTTGTACGTCGTGACTGTTGATTATTCCAAGTGGCGACCTCGCCACCTCGCCAGGCCTCTCCTGACCTCGCCTGAACTCGCCTGAACTCGCCAGACTCTGCTCGACGACCTCGCCTGAATTTATCGGACCTTCTCGGATCAAGCGTTTTTATGTTTGATCGTATACGTATAACGTATGGAACGTGGAAACGTTATCGTGTTCCATCGAGCCTCGAGCCTGGGAGGACCGATGGCATAAAGTTTTCCTTTTTCACGACGAATTCTTCGTCGACATCAAAGACCGCGTCGACGGTCGTTGAAAAATCAACGCGCGAAATTTGGAGAAGGCACGTTAGCGCGAGCGAGAGCAGCCGCTGTCGCGCGTTCGATCGACGCGAAGGCGCGGGGGCGGGGACGGGGGGCTCGCGTTTATTATCGCATCGGCATCGTATTTAAATTTTTAATGCATATCTTTATAACCCACTGTTCGTGACGCAATCGGTACAGGCGGTACACGCGGTGCACTCGAACGTAAATTAGACCCTATTACGCTGCATGTCTTATCGCACTTGCCGCGAGTTTTTTTTAATATACGCGACAATAATTACTCTTCGATAACCGCCGTCGTGGCAACGCATCTTAACCAAGTTGGGCGGGCGCGCAACGTCTTTCGCAGTTTCAAGTTTTAATGAAATGAAAGGAAAAACTTGGCCCCAAGTTGGGGCGCCATGTTACGTCACACGGACTGAGAAACTTACAAAACTCGCGGGCTCTTCATTCACTTGTCTCGTCTGTGTAGCAACTTTGAGAAACCAGCGGCGGAATATGGCAACGGGAATATTCGCGCGATAACCGTAAAAAGAAAAAGAAACCGCGTACGTTCCGCGCGTACGGGAATAATACGCGGCGAAGAACACTACGAAGCATCGCGGCGTAAGCGTTAAAGGCGGCGCGAATCAAGGCGGCAGGGATTTAAAAGAGAAGGGGGAGAGGCGCGTCTCCCCCCCTCCCCCTCCCCGCTTTCGAGAGCGCAAATGAAAACACACACGCGCGCGCGTGCACACACATACACACAAGAAACTATCCCGATAAAAGACAATCACATTACGGAAATTATAATTAGAGAAAAACCCGTCTTCCCCGGTCGCCCCCTCGCGCCCCCCCCCCCGCCCCCGCCCCTCCCCCCTTTAAACGTGACAGGCAAGAGAGCTAACTAAAAGAACATTACAGCCAATTTGAAAATTAATTAAATTAAGTGCCGCTTTCGTAACGGGTTTGTCAAATGTAATATTCGATATTTTCGATATCAAAGGAAAATTCGATAAAACGTTAAATTATGTTGGAAAAACGCTGACAAAAGGATATTGAAATAATGTGTAATTAGCTCCTAGATTATTGATCGGCCGCTTTAACGAGGAGCTAAATTCACGAAATTATAGCCGCGCGCGCGCATTTAAGAATGATTAAATAAATATATTTATTTAATATCCGTCTCGCGCACGCGCGCGCACCAAGATTATCCTCAGCGTGTGCTCGGCGCGTGCTCTCAAGCGTATGCAACACCACGTTCGATGAAATTGTATCAAATCTCAAGAGATATCTTATTATTAAATAGACCATTCGCTAGAGTATTACCTGTTGCTGCGCTGCAGCCGGCCGATGTCCCGGAAAGTCCGCTTCTGAAAATCAAAGATAGTTGGCAGTCAGTGAAAGGGCTGACGCTCGAGGGATCCGATTCTAATTAATAGATAATAGCGACAACGAATTACGTCCCAGGCAACTAAACGTTAAGCCACCACGTAACCAACTTTCCTCGTTTATGCTTCCAGGTCGTATCCGTCACCGGTGCAGAATGGAGGACCGAACGGCACGACGACGATGAGCTGCGCGAGCTCCCAAGGTGAGGACGGACTTGGGTCGACGGAGCAACTTCTCGGGGCGCGTCGTCGCCGCGGCGAACCGACCACCCTTCCTGCGTCCCTCGCAGGAAAATTCGACAAACAATCCCGCTAATTCAGCGCGTCGCGACGCGCGTTGCATTTAATTACCGGGAGACCGCCGGCCGAAATAAAACTGCCGCGACTGCTCGCAATAAACGCCCGCGCGCAAGACGGGGGCGCGGCATGCATGCCGGCGCTCATTAATTAGGGCTCGAAAAAAATTCCCCGGTGAAATTTTCTCCCGATTAAATTAGCGTTGCATTAAATTTATTGGCCGATCTCCCTTTCATAAACTAGCGTGCGCCCGGGCGCATGCGCGCATGCGCGCGGACGCGGGCGAGCCGGTCGCGCGGCCGCGCCGCTCTCGTACGTATATAATTTGCAAATATCAAACGTCGGATATTTGAAAATATTGACTCTGGTATTTTAGCGTGCCGCGCGTGGCGGCGGCGGCGGCGGGCTCTCGGCGAAGCGGGCACGGGAAAAAAAATTACCCGCCTCATGACGATTCAATATCGCGCGATTATCGCGGCAAAAGGTAGCAGTCCGGATGTAGATGGGTGCTTCGTCGACCGGATACAATATTAATTTTATATTTTTCGCTGCTGCGCGACAAACGCGCGACGAGAGCGGGAAGCACGCGCGTGCGACGAGCGTGCAGTCGCCGTGACCCACATGTACGTGTGTGCGTGCGTGCGTGCGTGCGTGCGTGCGTGCGTGCGTGCGTGCGTGCGTGCGCGCGTGCACTATCGCTCTCTGCAAAAAGCCCGCGTCTGCGTTTATTCGCGATTGCGAGCGAGCCATTACAAACAGATTCGCATGGAATTTCACGACGAAAAAGGAACGCGCTCGCGCGCGCGCGCGCGCACCTCGCCCGCTCGGAAATTGCAACGTTTGCGCGCAATCGATGAAAAAGCATTTGAAAACACGGGCTTATTACAAAATTAATTTTCGTTATGATGCGGTCTCGGCTAGCGCGCCGCTATCGCGACCTCCATCCCGATGAATCGCCGATTGTCTCCCTCTCTCTCTCTCTCTCTCTCTCTCTCTCTCTCTCTCTCTCTCTCTCTCTCTCTCTCTCTCTCTTTGTCTTCTTCATATCGTCGCGAGGACGAAGATGAGGAGAATCGCCAGACGCGGCTCGCGTCGCCAGCTGTCGTCAGGTATCGTATCGCCGGGCAATTCTCAACGCGAGCATCGTCGTAAAACGGCAAAAAGCCGCGACGCGATAATCGTCCCGCGCGCGATCGCCCGTCCGAAAGAGATACTCGGCTGCCGATGGATCCGGACGAGAGAGCGAGAGAGCGAGAGAGCGAGAGGGAGGGGGGGGACGACGACGACGTTACGACGTCCGCTGGATGCCGGATCGATATTTCGGCGATCGGCGCGAAATTGTGAAAAAATATCGCGCGTGAGCGCGATGCGTGGTCGGCGCGCGACAATCGCGCCGAAATATACGCGGCGGACAAAATCCGGGGCCAATTACGACCAGCCGTCGTCTCACCGAGCCGTCAGTCATCAATCCCGCGGAATATTTTTCTCTGGGTCAATTGAACAATATTGTACGCGTCGGCGGGCCGTGAACGGGGACGGGGTTGAACGGGGTTGGAAGGGGACGGGCCGGTTTGAACGTATTTGCTCGTAACCCGGCGCTTTCAACGGCTAACCGGTAAATCTTCTGACGAGCGATTAACTCGTTTCTCTCGGTACTCCTCAGCTATTAAATTACCATCGACGATACCGCCGGCAATAAAACTTGTTCGGGGTGATACTAAACCGAGCGAAAGGTTGCGGCGGCCTGGGCCGTGGATTATACAATAATCTCTTAAATCACTTAAATACCTCGTTTATTTATTCCCCATCGAATTATCGGCGCTACTTTGAGCTTTACGGCCGCGCTATATTATTGGATCGCTTGACGATGGCTTTGGAACATGGCGCGACTGCGTTCTTTGCCGCTCCGAGTGCTCGATATTCGATGGAAAAACAAAGAACGCCGCGCGTGATTTCGTATTGCTCCTGCGCGTGATAACCATTAGCATATTTTCGCATATGGACGGAAAACAAGCGGGAGCTTCCGTTAACGAGTGATCAAATCAGATTAGACAGACGACGCGCCGGCACAAGTTACTCCGACAACTCGTCAAAATCGTTCCCGTTCCCTCCCTCCCTCCCTCCCTCCCGCCCCGTTGCTCCGTCGGGCCGAAGGTTTAAGCGATCGTTCATTTCATCGTGTACCCTGGGAATTATTTTTTTGTCCGCGGAAGGCAACTGGTAAATTTCGTCTCCCGCCGGCCTCGGGGGAAAGTTATAACTTGTACCTCCCACTCCCCCCCCTCTCTCTCTCTCTCCCTCTGCTGGAGAAGATAGATTCCATCAGCTGAAAAAGTTGCCGGCGAACAAATATCGAAAGTTCGGGCGCGCAGTTTGATGCCGTTGAATCGCGCTCGCGGACGTAACCGCGTCTAAACCGGGGCCGGAGAATTCAACTGGTGCCCGTTTACCTGTAGCTGCCGGGATTAGAGCTAGACGGCACTCGATGAGCCACTCCGCCGGTTACGCGGCGGAAGTATCCCGCGGTACAACGCGGGACGAGAGATGAGTGACAGGAGTTCCCGGGCGAATTAATAACGCGATAATTCGAGCTTAGTTAGCCGTGTACGTGCACGTGTAGAGGAAAATAGAAGAAACTTGGGGAAATGATTAACGAGCCGTCACGGCGACGGTTGACGTTCCGCGACTCGCGTCCCGACCGCGTGAAATTCAACGAAAGAAGTGTCGTCGTCGATCGCGGGAGGGGGGAGAGGGGCAGCAGGTATAACGTTTGCGTAAATAATAATGCTTGTCGCCTCATTCGTCGTTGCAGCCCTTCTTTAATTTTTTCAACGGACGTTAAGTTTCGCGCGAGTTTCACTCCGCGTTCCCTCTGCCTCTCCTCCCTTTCTCCCCCGCGCTTCTCCCCGTACCCTCCCTCCCCTCCCCCTCCCCCTCCCTCCCTCGCGCGCACCGCCCTTTGCAGGGCAGAACCGGAACGTGGGACGGGCAGGTTATTATCGCGCGCGACTATAAAGGGTTAATTCCCTTCGCGACCGTGCCGCGCGCGGGACAATTTTTCCGCTTCACGGCGCCCGGGGAAGCCCCGTCGGCGAGGAGGCTCGCCGATGCGGGCGGACGGCGAGAGGAGCGAGCGGCGAGAGGGCCGTACGAGCGTACCGAAAATCTAAAGGGCGTCGCCCTGTCCTTGTCTCTGTGCGCAGGGGTGATGGTGAAGCAGGAGGCGAGGGACGACGGTTACGAGACGAGTCCGGACCTCGAGATGAGGAGCACCGGCGGTGACAGCAGTCAGCAGTATCACACGCCGCTGACACCACACACGCCGCACACACCGCACACGCCGCACACGCCCCTCACGCCGATATCGGCGACAGCGCATCAACCCCAGCAACCGGGCTCGACCGCCTCCGCCCTCGGACAGGTGAGTTTTTCATATTCGCCTGCATCCCGCGCCCGCCTCTCCTCTCCTTCTCTGACCATCGCCGCCACGTCCCCCTGCTTCCCGTGTCTCTCCCTCCTCCTCCTCCTCCTCCTCCTCCTCCTCCTCCTCCTCCTCCACCACCCCCCCCGGGTCACCGTTCACCGCCCGGCTGCTCACTCCGCCCTCGAGCGATTTTACCCTCGCCGCAACGATGCCCGAGCGAGAGCGCGGGCGATTCCGGCCTGACTCGCGATTTCAGAACGCGCGTCCCGCGCGTTCCCGGTCGCGGGATGATATCTTGGATCGCGGCCCCCTCCTCTCCACCCCCCCCCCGCGCGGAGGGAGAGGGCGTAGGGGGGATGGGGAGGGGGAGGAACCTGCGGGGAAAATATGGCGGCGAAGAGGAGTGGGTAAGCGGGGGGATGATGAGAGATGCAGAGCCTCGCGCGTTGTTGCCTCACGGGGGCAACTCGAATGTCGGGGGATTAATGCTGCGCCCGCGGAATTGTCGGTGATACATGCGCGTGATAGCTGCAATTACGCCGCGAGGTTGCGCGTAACGGCCGCACGCTTGTACGCGGCCGATCGATCTTACGTCAGGATTTCGGCACGAACGCGGGCGTTTCGTCTAATTCGCGCGAGCTAATACGATATAATACGGAAGCGGCGTCTGCGTACCGCATCTCGTAAGCTAAATGCGCATTAATCGAGGCGATTTCCGCGAAACGACCGAGCCCGCTGAGATTTGCGTAACGCGACAGCGATAAGAATCCGATATCCGTTATCGTCGCGCCGCGACTCGAGATCCGCCGATCGGAGAATCGTCGATCGCTGTCAATCGAATTACGAATATGGCGCCGGTCGCGGCTTTAACGAGCCGCGACGAGAAAATACGCGCTTACCGTATTCCGCCGTGCGCGCGGGAGAGAGAGAGAGAGAGAGAGAGAGAGAGAGAGAGASAGAGAGAGAGAGACAGAGAGGGGAAAAAAGATAAAGGAAAATCGCGCGCGTAAAACGCCGAAATTATTGGCCAATAAAGGACGCGGACGCGGACGTTCTCATTAGGATCCGCCGTATCGCGGCGTGTGTCTAGAGCCTCGCAATCAGAATTATGAGCAATAAATTGCGCTAAAGACGCGCGCAATCGCCGGCCCGCGGAGTTTTCGCAATCACCGCACGCGCGCGACTATTTTGCATTTTTCATGTTACTTTTACGATCTACTTACGCAACGTCACCTCTGCCTATGTCGCGCTACAATGAAAGGCCCGCGGACGGGCCCCAAGCAGTGCGGTGTTGTTTATTTTTCGCTTTCTACGCGAACGGGAGATCGCTAAATGCCGCTTCATTCGCGCCTTGCGTAATTCCGTCCCGACCGGATGCCGATCGGGAGACTCGACACGCCGAGCAGGCAGCGAAAGCGAGGAATCCTGCGTGATGCCAAGCGCGATGCCTCGGTCTTGGGAATTTTCCTCGACGAAGAAATATTTCGCTCTTTAATCGTCGCCTTAATCGTCGTCACGTCAATCCACAAAGAGAGAGAGAGAGAGAGAGAGAGAGAGAGAGAGAGAGAGGAGGGGGAAGAGAAGGTCAATTCGCGGTAGATCGGAGATAACGTGGATATTAATCGATGCGAACCTGACTGGATCGAATATCGTCGCATCGATTCGTGATTTATACGCGGGAATCGCAGGGGGCAGCGGAGGGATAATGGAAACGGGCTTATATGGGAAAGGAACGGGGAAAAAAAAAGAAGGGAAAGAGAGAAAAAAGTATGCAACACGCATACCGTTACATCCTTCGAGTGACGTTCGACTCTTTCTCTCTCTCTCTCTCTCTCTCTCTCTCTCTCTCTCTGCCTCTCTCCTCTCCACTCCGCGAGTCCAAATGAAACGCGCGAGCGCGATGCCGATGAATATTTTGACGGCGGTAATTTTCAGGCGACTTCAATCAGCACGCGCATTTTCCGCTCATGAATTAATTGCAGGTTGCGCAGCTCGCCAATCTGGCTATCGGTGCTATCGCGCGCGAATTACAGAAATTTCATCCGATATTAAATTGCCATTATCCGCAAAGTTGTTAGCCGCTGTCAGGATCGATAGTCTTTTTCTCGAAAATTATCTCGTGACGTGACGACCGGTCGATCTCGATTTTGCCAGCTGCTCATTTTAACGAATGAACGACCGACGAGCGGAGCGAATTTCCGTTGATCGAATTGCTAACCGTGAACACGTCCCGGATTTATCGGGGCGTACGCGCGCGCGCTCCGCTCTCTCTCTCTCTCTCTCTCCCTCTCGCCCCCCTCCTCCGTTCGCATTATCGCGCTCCTCCTTTCTGGATCCCGCATTACATTATTTTGCTTAACCCTTCTGCAGATCCCGACGTCCGATTGCTTCTGCGTAAACGAGCCCGCGCCGCGCTCGAGTTTACGGGCGATTACCCTCCTCCCCCCGTCCCSCYCCSCYCCSCCCCCCYCCYCCCTTCCTTTTTCTCCTTTTCCTCTCTTTTCCTCAGGATAATTGAAAGGATGCGAGCCTCGAGGAGATATGCCAGTCTCGCGCTACGGGAAATTGCGTCATCATGCGGACGGATTATATATCAAGTTCAACGCAACGTAATTAGATATTTCGCCGGGGCGAAGGGGGAAACGTCTCCATCCATCGAATTCTGATCGACTTGTCTCCCGCGCGAGAATTCTCGTATTTTCGTGCATTGCGCGCAATGGGAATCATACCGGGGAATCATACTTGCTCGTGCTTTATTGCGGCAAGGATGCGAACGTCTATCCGAAAAACGAAAGACGAACGACGGACGACTCGTGGAATCATCGACGGGAGGGGAGGGGGCGGGGGGCGGGGGGCGGGGGGCGGAGGAGGCGAATCTCGCGCGACGCGCGGTTCCGCAATAACCGAGATTTCTCTATTTATCCTCCAAAGCAGACGTTACGCTGCAGCGTAACGTCTGATAAAACAGACGCGTCGCGTCGCATTTCCGACACTCGCGGGCGATCTTCTCGTTCGCAAATAATAACGCGATACGACGGAGACGCGCGCGCGCGCACGCGTTCTTATCGCTCGCGCAATATTGTCAGCGGCCTTCGTGCGAGCCCCGTGAAAAAGGACGGGAGCGGTAGGGATAACGCGTTATCGGTTATCTACCTACCAGCGCGGCCCTTATCTCCGCGGGATTTCGACCTCGATTTCACGGGGTTATCACGGGGTCAAGAGCACGGGAATGCCGGCTGGGAAGGCCATAGTCCGGGAGACCCCGGTCTGGGCAAACTGCAAACGAGGGGATGTTTATGTCGCGATAAAAAAAATCCTCGGCGAGGACCACCCCCATCCCTCCATCCTCCAGCCCGGCCGCCGTTATCTCTCATTCTCTTCCATTTTCGAGGGGCGGCGGGTGGCGAAACAGCGGCGCGGCCGCGCGCGCTAATGTGTCGTCGCGCGAGAATCGCCGTTCCCCCTCGCGCGGATTTCTCCTGGCAGGGTGGGGGGGGGGGGACGGGGGGGGGGGAACGGAAGGAAAGCTGGCGAAAGGATGTCGTGTAACGGATGTCGCCGCTCCTCGCGAGATATCCCCACGTCCGCGTCGCTGAAACGGGACGGTGGATTGCCGCGGTAGAATTCGTCGTATCGAATTCTAAGATGCTGAATATGCGAGTATCGCCACGCTAAATTATCGTATTATCGACAGCCCTCGGAGTACGGGGATTAATAATGGGATAAACGGCTGCGTTGAATAATTTCTGATTTCATCGGTTCGTGCCGCTCCGGGCATTTATTTTCGTCCGCGATATCGGATTTTTGCGCCAGCGCTTGGTGGAATCGGCGAACGGGACGTCAGATAGCCGTCGTCTCGATAATCATCTCGTGCCGTCTCATTAATATCGTCACGGCCGAGTTCGATCCCGGGGGAGCAGCTTCCAGGTGGAGGCGGGATCTACCCACCCTCCCTGCCGCGCTACGCTGAGGACGATGTAGCCCGCTAATAAATATCCATACCCTCCTCCTCCCGAGTCTGTTGTCGTTCGTCGGGATTAGCCCGCGGAATGCGTAAATCGCTAATCGCTAATCGAGTCGTCTTCCAAAAAGAATTCCGATCGTCAAGTCCGCCCTCGATATCGAACCACGACCAGACCTACTCAGATCTCGATTCTTCATCCCAATTAACGCGCAAAAATTAACGCGCAACGCGGAAATGAGCGAACGTCGCGTCGGTCGCGTCTGTATAGCATTCGCGTGATTTGTCAAAAAAAGGGGGAGAAGAGAAGGGGGGAAAGAGAATAATAATAAAAAGAAAAGGAAGGAGAGAGAGAGAGAGAGAGGGKGGGGGGAAGGGGAGGGAGGGAGGGAGAGAGAAGAAAAAGGGCAGCGCGCGCACACACAGCTGCGCATTTTACAACCGCGAACGGCTGATACGTTGTACGCGGGCCGCGTATTTTCGGTCGACGAGGCAATTGCGCGCTATTACTATTTCCCCCAAGGCATCGGGACACATACACGCCGTGCCGGCTGGGATACATACGTTTTATGATCGCCGCGGTACGTGTCCGCGATCGTCGGTACATGTTTTACGCCAGTGCGCTACGTGCCGCGGAGAAATTTCATTTTTCCGGGTAGCCGGTAGCCGTCGCCGCCCGTCGAAGCATGCGAGGAAAAATTCCGCGGGTGTAATTCCGCGCGATGGAATTAAATTGGGCCGGGATCGCGCATCGGTCGTCGGGATCGCGTCGGGCTTGATATCGCGCGACAGCCCGCCGACATTCTCCTTCCCCCGTCGTCCTCTCCGGCGCATGTATTATTCAGGGGAAACGCCGGGAAACTCGGTCAGTAAATTCGCCGATGCGTTCCGTCTGCCCTTAATACCGCGACGGAGGGAGCGATGCGTCGGAATTCATCGCGATGCGCGCGTTGTCTCTCTCTCTCTCTTTTTCTCTCTTTCTCTCTCTGCCCGCGGCGAATCGCTCTTGTCTCGCGGATTTTTCATCCTCTACCAGACGCGTCGGGACGTCGGTCTCTCTCGGACCTTTGGATAACATTAATGCGTTTGACCACGGTCAAGCAGCTTCCCCATCGCAAAATGCTTCCTGCAGCATTATCCCTCGGCATCGCGCTGTCCGCGCGCCGGAAGTGACCTGCCGGCATCCTCAAACGGGCATCCCTCAAACGCTCAAACTGTGTGCCTGTTCTTTTTCAGGTCGCGATAAAATGCGAGACGCCGGTGGACCCGTACTCGTTCGTGGACGAGGAGATGTCGATGAGCGGCATGAGGACGGCGAGCAGTCCAGGCAGCGGCAGCGGCGGCGGCGGCGGCGGCGGCGGCAGCAGCGGCGGCGGCAATCCCGAGAACATGACGTGTCCGGGCGGTGCCCAACCTGGGCTCGGTACACCCACGTCGACGCCGCCCGGGGCGCTGCCCGGGCCGCAACATCATCAGATGAATCTCGTGATGAACGGCGCCGCCAGCGTCAATCCCCAGCTGGCGCATCAGCCGAAGAAGCGCGGCCGCAAAAAAAAGTCAGAGATGATACTCACCCCGGAGGAGTAAGGGTCGCATTTCCGATCAATTACGCGACGCGACGCGACGCGCGCGCCTGACCGAGTCAGGCCGGGGGGAGGGAGAGAGAGAGAGAGAGAGAGCGAGCTTCGGACCTTTCGGATGCAGACCTTTCTCGCTCTCCCTTCGCTTCGCGAACATCTTTGCGCAGATCTTTGCGTCAGCGGCGCAAAGTGTACTCTCTCTCTCTCTCTTTCTCTCTCTTTCTCTCTCGATGTAATCGCGGCAAGTTTCGGGGATGTTTCGTGGACGATTTTTCTCGCCGCTTCGCTGGCAGGCTATTTTCGAAGGTTGAAGTCTACTCCGATTTCAGAGACACGGAGAGAGATCGCCAAGCCGATGCACCAAATCTGTTTACGAGTCTCGGGATCGGTTGTTACTTAGCGTTAATGATTCCGGCGAGAGGAACGAAGCTAAAAGAGACGATGGACCGCGGCTGCTCCGAGCAGCAACTCGATATAAACGGACTTGGTTATATATTTGCATGCAGCTATGGTTAAAAATATCCGCTCTGCTAACAATGTCGGTGTGACCGGCATTGTCGGTAACGTGCTGCTGATTCCCGATAGGATCTTCAGTTACGCTTATTTTTGCGAAGTCAGCCGAAAAGTCGAAAACAATTCCACGCTTATTAGTAGCAGCGTAGCCGGGCCCGCGCCGCTGTAACGAAGATTCTGAGATAACGAGATTACGCGCTCGTTGAGATGTTAATTGAAGATTCCGAGAAGCATTATCCGCGCGGCCGTTCTGTACATTGTAGGTCAGTGTGTCTGTTTAACGAAGCCTCGTTATGCCGACGCGCATTATACGCGTTCGATTTCTATCAGGATTTCTTTTTCTCTCTCTTTTTTTTTCCTTTTCCTCCTTTTTTTTTCTCATCCTTTGCCGCGCTTGAAGCTGCGCGGTGGCGATTGCGTAATGCTTGAGAAAAGAGCGCGTATTAATTAACGTTAAGCCGTGCGCGGCGCGCCCGGTTTTAATACGTATTAATTTAACGGCGCGGCAGTTTGATATTTATATCCGACGCCGGTGAGAAAATTTCTCCCCGCGCCGTCTCGTCGCACCGACTCCTCAGTTTCTTATCTGAAACTAGCGCGGCAGAAACCGTGAGCCGCGCTCGCGGCTCCTTTCTTCTCGCGAGATCCGGACGCATTCATCCGTGCGTTATTCGCAACGGCTTACACAAATTCCCCCTCGCGACACAAAACGCAACATTGCGTCGCAGCGCGTGGAAGCTGCACGCGCGCGGCCCGTCGTCCGGCTCGACAAAAAGCGAAGGCGGAAGATGCCCTGCCAATCAGGAGATACGGACCGCGCGTCTTTCGCTGAATCGTATGACGCGGCATGAAAACGCGGAATCCGGCCCTTTATTATCGCGCGCGTCCCTTCTTTTCCAGAGCGGAGCTCGCGGAGGCCAAGAAACGCGCCAAGACGTACAAAGAGAGGAAGAAGCACGACAGGTTCGACGGCATGCCGGAAGAGGAAGTCAGCAAGCGCGTCCTACCGGATCATCTCACCAGCAACCTTGACATTATCATTGTAAGTCCCCGCCGATACACCCTGTTAATTATCATCGACTCGGCGTCGGCGTATGATAAATACCAGCACAGCTGATCGCAGCTGCTTTTATTTATCGCATATCAATATTGCGTCACGGCAACGAGTCGCACAAACTTCCGGGATACGTTCCGCGTGCGCCGCGCGCGCGCGCGCGCACGCGTGTGCGATTCCGTTGAAGGTGCTTTGGTTCATTAACGAACGACGATCATACGCGAGAGGGTTAAGGCGAAGCGCGCTCGTGAAAAATCGATCGGCCATCGCGGGATTTAAATTATCCCAAAAGTCATTAACCGCGATAATAAAGTCGGGATTTACTCTCTCTCTCTCTCTCTCTCTCTCTCTCTCTCTCTCTCTCTCTCTCTCTCTCTCTCTCTCGCGCGCGCGCGCACGACATTTCAATTCCCGTGCCGAACGATAATTCATTAATCGCCGGCGTAACGCTAACAATAAAAACATCAATTTCGCTGGCTCGCGCTCGCGTCGCCAGCGGACTGTGTGCAGACGCGACGCGTGTGTCTATATATACGCGCGACGCGTAATTTATAGCGGCGCTGTATCGTGCGTGTCATTTGTAACGTCGCATTACCAATGCGCCGCGATGTCGTTCTTGATCGAATGACGGCTATTAATTGGACACGCGCGTGCGACGCCGCACGGCCCGGCTCGGCTCGGCACCGCTCGGCTCGGTTCGGCAAGGCTCGGCTCGGCTCGGCTCGGCGTCGGTTTTAGCTCGGCGAACGGCACTTGGGCACGTACTACTTGGGGACACGCGAAAACGCGGGGATTCCCCGCACGCGGCAGCGACAAATGGCAATCGCCGCCTCCACAACAGCCGGCCTAATCGCTTTAATGATCCGTGCGCGATCCAGTTATCGCGCGGAATGCCGATTGTTGCGCGGTTCCGCCGGCAAATCGAGGCAGCGGGAGCGAGAGAAATGCAGAGCGAGAAATTAGCCGACCGCACGTGGGCCAGCTTCACTAATATGTCGGTGAAATCCGCTGCTTAATTGACCCCGAGTCTTTTTGCCGAGGGAGAAACACCGAAAGAAACACCGAGATCCCACGGAACACGACGTCCGTTAAATTGCGGCTCAATCTTGAAAAATAAGATACGGTTTCGGCTCGTTGAATTTCCTTTCGATGGATGATAAATATATACATATATACATACATACATATATATATATATATATATATATATATATATATATCGGATATTATCGTTCCGCAACAACGGCACGAATCGAATGCATCGATAAGCTCTAATTTCGAGTTACGAAACGGAGGATTCTCTGGATTCGTGGATCTTTAAAGAATAAAAGAGAATCGTATCGGAGGGAACGCGAAAACAATTTTCGGGCAATTCTGTCCTACGTACGTGTCATTTTCGTCAGCGCGCGTTAGCATGATCTTTATTGAATGCAAGCGAGAGAATGGGAATTACGTTTCCGTTACAAACGCGTCGGGCCGGCCGCGCGTTGATCGATCACCCGATACCGGGTGTAAACGGGTATAAACAGTTTAACGGGTGAGCATCACACGGTCATTACGAGTGATTGTTATAATCCGATATGCGGCCGTCGTTATCAAAATTGGGATGACTTAAATGACGGTGCCGAGAGACAGACCGCGCGACGATTTCGCTGTTTTTAATCCCCGCCTTTCCGCTCGCCGTTGGCTCGACGTTGCATTCCCCGTCACCGATCTTTTTTCAGACAACGGGATTAATCTGACGTCATTTTACGTCGACTAAAGCGTATCGTCACGAGCGCACAGACGCCGAATTGTGAAAGTGCACGTCTCGCTTGAGCAGCAATCCGAAGCGAGCGAGCGAGCGAGTTTCGAATCCCGTACCTTAACGCGAATCTGCAATTGATTCACTTTCCGTCGAATCACGATTTAACCTCGTTGTTCGCTCCTTGATTCTTCCATAAACCCTGACGAGCTAAGATTCCAACGCGCGAGGTATCATTTCCCCGGTTTCTCATCGAAGCGACCGAGCGCGCTGCTCTCTCTCTCTCTCTCTCCCTCTCTCGCTCTCTCGCGCGCGCGCGCATATCGTTTATCGCAAAATAAGGTACGAACGCCGTCGGCCATTTTCGTCGGGGAAGTCTGTTAACGCGCGCCACGGTCCATATTCATATATTACCCGAAACGAGTTGTCACCGTGGTCGATCATCCGTCAAGCGGTGTAAACGCTTTAACGGGCCGTGGGCAATTCGGTTATTACGCCCGACGTTGTAATCGAACGCAGCGGGACACTGTTCGCTGCGTTCCCCATAGAATGCACCCCCCGGTGCACCCAGCGCGACCAACCCCCCGCGGCCTCTCCTGCTTTGCGTCGCCCTGCCGTCCGTCCGTCCGTCCGTCCGTCCGTCCGTCCGTCCATCCGTTCGTCCATCCATCCGCCCGCCCACCCGCCCGCCGCCCCGCAATTCTATCCGATCCGCTCCCGCACCCACCCTGGCCGGTTCCTAGGGACGCGCGTTGTTTTCAATCGGTGACAATTCCACACCCTTCCTCACGTCCGACCACCACCTCGTGGCGGCCGCCACCCCCGCCGCCCGTCATTTTATCCTCGTTTATCCCGGCCGCCATTCGGCGCCGGCCGAGCGGCTAACGCATTGGCGTTAACGCGCTAATGCGATACGTACTTTATGTCGACGGCGGGTTGCGAGGGGGCGGGGGTGGAAACGCGGGCGCGGGGATGAGGGCGGAGGTTTCCCTCGTACGCGACTAACAATATAACACGATTTTGTCGGTGCGATACACACGCCGTCCCTCCCTCCGTCCCTCCTTTCGGCCGATCGCTGAGGGTGTGATCGAGAAGCGCGTTAACGAAACCGCTCGTCATCGACGCGGGAAGCGTGCGTCTTAATGACTATTCTTCCTCCTAAGGAGGAGAGCCTCGAGTTCGTCGAGCAAAGAGATATTGCCGTATGAATAAATACACTTGTGTGTGCATAGAGTCTTCCGGATCATCCCTTCTTCGTCTTTCCGCACTCTGAGACTCTGTTGTGTCTCGCCCGATCATGTCTAGCCGCGAAATCTCTCAATCGGGAAACGAGAATTCCGTTTTTCCGAATTGCTAAGCACGCGCCGCTAAAGTTTACAATTTCGCGAAACATTCATCCCGCTCCGACATCTCGCCGACAATAGATCTCGGCGAGTGCGAGGTTCTTCGCAGTGACGGTACCCGGAAGTAGCGCGCACTTGCGAGCCGAATAGACGCTGAATAGATGCGCCGGACGGAACGACGGAGCAAAGAATTCAGACTGATCAGCCGGCAATCATCCCCCTTGCTCTTTGTCTCTCTCGTTGCTGGGATGCGTCGCGGTTCTTAATGGGAACGCGACGCGCTCGCGCGCGCTCACACGCGTCTTCCACGAACGTGCACTTTGTCATGCAATTATCCGAGGAGTGTACGGCCGTTCCATCGCGCACGGCGAATGTTAATCTCTATTCAACGACGACGACGACGACGACGACGACGACGACGACGACGACGATGACGACGCGGACGTCGCGTCGACCAGCGCGAGATAAACGTCGATAAGTTACGACACGATATACCTCCACCCGTCCCCCCTCTACCCGCCCACCGGTGGCGGCGGCGTATCCTCCTCGGCGCGCACCTTGCACTTGCGAAAAGGTCAGTCGCAAGTCGGGAGTGCGCGGGAGTGCACGAGCCGAGAGGGAAGAAGACGGAGGGAGGGGTAGGAGGGAGGAGGAAACGGGCTTTAATAGCGCGCGAGATGCGCGCCTAATGGCGCTCGCGCCGCGCGCGCATCACGTATCCTTGGACTTTGTCGTTATTAATTACCTAACCGGCGGAGCGAGGAGCGAAGATAATGCGGTTGTGCAACAGGTACCAACGCCGCACCTGCGCCTCCTCCTCCTCCTCCTCCTCCTCCTCCTCCTCCTCCTCCTGCTTCTCTCTTTCCCGCTGCCGTTGCATAATCGCGAGTAAGAAGCGCGCACGTGAAGTCGTACGCGAAACGGGGAAAGAAATCGATCCTCTCTCTCTTCTTCTCCCCCCTGTATCTCGATATAGCAGATACCGGGTGGAAGGATAGCGACGATATGGTCGAATAGGTCATACGAGAGAGCGAGTTGTAACGTTTTAACGGGACGACAATTGTAAAATCATTCAAGATGCCTCCAGAATACCGCGCGCGCGCATTGAGCGCTCGAAATCTATTAATCCCGGAATTTATTTATTCGCTCCATCCGGTCTACGGACTCTTCTGGTTTTGGGACACAAGGAAATATTCGTTATTCCCGGCAAGTCGCGCAAAGTCCGCGTTGTCGGGGACAATGCGGAAAATAAGTGACGCGCGACGCGACGAGCTCTTAAAACGGAATAGCGCGAAAATGCGAAAATATTTGCACGCTGAATGTCCATTTGGCATTATTCATCGGCATCGAACGGAGCGCGTATCCGGGGATATTAGTTCGATCAGGTTTAATTACATCTGATAAATATTTTTGCGCGAGGGAACGCATTAGACGGCAGAGGAGGGTGAACGCTGGTGAACGCGGGGAGGAGAGTCTCCCCCGCGGAGGGCGGACTTGAACGTTTCGGGATTTCACATTTTGCGGATTAAAAATGCCTCCATTGAAATACATGCGGCCCTCATAATAACGGAATTAATTCCGCATATGGATACGCATGCGTGCGATTTCTCTTTGAGCGTATCCTCGCCGCAAGTTTTTATAACTTAATTATACATTATGCGCACGGGGCGAACGTTCAAGCTACATTTCCATGATGTGTACTTTATTCCGTCGTATTGCTTTTCGTATCGTTTATAATTACATTCGCGCGCGCGCGAAGTCCGAGAGAGAGAGAGAGAGAGAGAGAGAGAGAGAGAGAGGACCGTGGACTTGACAACCAATCTTTCTCGCAATCAAAATTTCCTCGTCGGATCCAAGTCATTAGCATAATTTAATGGTGCAAGAATTTAAGATCGATGCGAGTCGCTTCTTGCCCCCTTTTAAACGCGTTCCTTTTGCCGCGCGGCAGACGAAAAGGACACCGAGCGAGAAAAAGGCGGACGCTTTTCTCTTCCAGGTCTCAACTCGGCTTTGACAATCGGTAGAAAGCGAAACTAATTACACCGACAACCGTTCGCGTGGCGCGAACGGTTCGCTTCTCCGTGCCGCTCCTCCCCGGAAAAACTCGCTGGCCGAAGACACGGGGCGACAATAATTTCGCGGTCCCGAAGTGCGGAAATAAGTTGGAAATAAAGCCGAGTAATAATTTCTAAGAGATTAATGCGGGCCCCGCGGAGTTGAAAGGTAGCGACGCGAATGTAGCGGCCCCGACGAAAACCGGCTTGCCGTTCGTTTTTGTATCGTTATTGCGGCCAATTAAGATAACAGTGAATCAGTCCGCATCCGTAATTTATGTAGACGCGTTCATGATTTGTCCATGACGTATCCATCGCGTGAATAATACATGAGCCACTGAAAGCCAGCAAAAACGCTCTTTCAGGATTCTAATTAATCACCTTAGATTTTAATTAGCCGGTTAATTAATCGGTTCGACTATTCCTTGCAGATTGGTATCAATCCCGGATTGTTTGCGGCTTATAAGGGACATCACTACGCTGGACCTGGGAATCATTTCTGTGAGTTACACGTATCCACGCTTTATACGCTCGTCTTGAGAGCTTGCCTCGCGACAAGGATCGATTGTCGCGTCGTTGCGATAACTTGTACGATTTACATGACGTTTTACATTTCTTCAACTCGTGCCTCGCTACTCGTGCCTGTCGACCGATAGAGTCGCCACGTGTGAGGAAATTGGAAATTGGAAGGAGCGTTCAATCGTAATAACAACAAGTGGCGAGCTCGGACGTGAATTCGTAATTCAAATTCGAAAGATCGGTATAAACGAGTGTGCCGATGTGTCCGACAATCGGGACGCTGACGAACTCGCAGCATCGCCACGATCTTGCGAGCGAGCCTCCGCCTTTGCGTCTCCAAGTTTCCGCATAAAATTGCATAACGTTATAACCGCCCCGGGAAAGTCGGCAGCGCTTTACACGCGCCTCGTCTTAGGCGCGCTTCGAGGAGGAGCAATTATCAAGTCAAAGAGAAAATCTCAGAGTCGACGAGAAAAAAAGCCGAATGAACGATGGATGCCGGGAGCCGTTTACCGTTTAGGGCCTGAACTTGCAAGGGCCCGAACTTGCTAGAGCTCAGTTCCGAGAGCGAGTTCATCGCCTCGTCGTCCGCGAACGAACGAGACATGCGAGGATGCGCTTGACAATGGCAGGGTTGTGACTTTTGCGTTGATCCTGATGTGTAATCAGGATTAAAAAATCCCGCGTAATCGCGGGATCGGCGAGTAGAAGGACGAGCGGAATTCGCGAGTCCGGGGAAAGCCGGGATCGCGCGAGGCCCGCGAGGCCCGCGAGGCCCGCGAGTCCCGCGAGTCCCGCCAGCGAGACCCCCTCCTCCTCCTCCTCCTCCTCCTCCTCCTCCTCCTCCTCCCGGGGAGGGCCGGGAATCCCGGGATCAGCGAAATCGCGAGGCCTGCATCGATGAGCGAGGGCATGCAAACGTGCATAAATCATCCGCGACGCGCACCGTAAAACCTACAGCATTATACAGTCGCAACGCGCGTTACGCGGCCGATTTTGCGCGCCTATTTTTGCCCGTCGCCCGTCGATTAATATATTTTAATGTGATTTATATGCAGCGCGTACGGACACCGCAAAAATCTTGGTCGATGTCGCGCAAAAGCCCGCTCCCGGAAAGAGGGGGAGGGGGGAGGGGCGGAAACACGCCGAATTAATTGGATCCTTTGTGCGTGCCGCATAGCTCCGCGCGTGGCGGGGCGCAATTCTGGCAAAAAAGCGAGGCGGAGGTGGAGGGAGGAGTGAGTTCGAATCAAACGAGCGAGATCGGTAATCCGTATGGGATGTTGAGGGATTGAACAGTGAGTGGAAGAAGAATCTTAAGAGACAGCGACGCGCTCCGATGAGAGAAGCGCGCCACGTCGGAAGCTGAATCTCCGATGGGAGGTGTCCCGGGTGGTTGACTCGTTAATCAAACGGCGATGTAACGAGAGCGATGACTAATTACCCTGAGGGTATCGCTTTCCTTGGATTCGCACGCACGCGCACGATGGATAACGTTTATCCGCGACATCGATGCGACAACTGCCGAAGCGCACGCATCGCAAGCACGTGCGTATTAATGCGACCCCATGCACGACGTATCGCTACCGGGGTGCCCCCCGATTTACGTGTACCTGCACGAGTCCGCGCGCTTATCAGCGGTGGGCGCGTTGTACGCATATACAACAACACGCCTAATGTATAACCCAGCGTAATATATAATATAAACGCCGGGGCTACCTGCAGGTTTACGCGCCCGATTATTGCACTGCCATAATAGCCGGAGGCGTTTGCCTCCGTCCGAGTGTACAGCGATCAAATATTTGCCCATTGCCGACGTAATGACAATATAAGATATCGGTAGAGGAGGGCGGGGGCGGCGCCGGTGCTGGTGGTGAACGTTGCGAATGCAACTCGTCCTTGATAACGAACGTAATAAATGTAATCGTTAATAATTCTATTTGCGCGGCCGAACCGGAAGAACGCTGTTCAAATAAGGGCAATGCTACGGTACGTAATTATAGCCCTGCAACGCGCAGCCTCTCTCTTCCCTCTCCCTCCCTCCATGCTCCACCTCGTAATCCGGATGTTCGGAGAACCGAACGGTACCGCGATTACCGGCGCGGATCGGGTTTGTCGCTTCTCGCCGCTCCGTGTAACAATGTCGGAGGAGATCCTGAAGATCGGCACGTCGATCAAACCTTTTTCGATGCGTTGCGGATTCATCGCGTTCATCGCGGCAGGAAAGCCAAAGATTTCTCTCTCTCTCTCTCTCTCTCTCTCTAAAATTTCCTTCCCTGGTCTTTCTTTCATCGAATTCTCTGTCGCGCATTTCTCTCGGACTTCTCTCGGACCTTTGACACCCCCCTCGCAGTCTCAGGGACATGAGGCGATGAGGCTGCTGCGATTACGCGCGGAGACGCACGGCGCGCTCGCTCGTGCGCTTTCACGTTCGCCGTTCTTATGCAGGCAACTCCCGATGCATGCATCGACGCGACTATCCCCGGTGCGCGCGTGCATCCGCTCGGGCTTTAAATAAACAATTTTCGCACTAACGGCCTGGCCGATGCCTATTACCTACGCATGCCTCCCGCGGCGCCTGTATACGCGCCCGTACGCAATATCGTATACGGGGTGTCCGCAAGTCGAGTCCTCCGTCCGAGGGACGTCTCGTACGAGGGATCAAGCATCGAAAGGGTGGAGTCTATTGTCCGAAAATGTTGGCGTAGACGTGACTCTCTGCTCGTGAGCTCTCACGAATTCCCCGCGCTCTCTCACGCGCGTGAGAGATAACGACGGAATCGTCGCAGCTGATTTCGGCGAATCACGCGCGATCGAGGCGAAATCCGCGCGCGTGAGGAAACGTGAACGGCACATTGGTGAATATATTAAAGAAAAATCCAACTCCGCATTAATGAGAGAGCCCTCAAACGAGCAGAACCGCGGCGGTTCCGGACACCCGGTATCTCCACGCAAACCCGCTTGCGTGTGGCATCGACACACACGCGCGGGTAGCGTACATGCACACGTACATGTATATATACGTGTACATACATACGCCACGGTGAAGTTAGGTGCACGCCGCTGGATTTTCCAGGGTTTTCCCAGGGTTGCGGTAGAGCGTTGAACCGGGCGGAGGGTGGGCGACGTATAAGGGTGGAAGGGAGAGCAGCAGCAGCAGCGAGCGAGCGGATGGTAGTGGCTGAGGCGGGAAGGACGACGAGGAGGACGAAGAGGAGGATGAGGAGGTGGAGGCAGCATGGGGTAGGGGGACGGAGAGAGGGACAAATGGATCGAGGGAGAGAGAGAGGGTGCGCGCACAGCGAGGGAGGGAGAAACTATAATGAGTGGTGCGCGCGAGGGAGAGCGGGATAAAAAGGAGGATAGGGAGGGCGAAGTGGTGGCAGTGGCGAGGAGGGCGGCTGGGCGGAACGGGGGAAAAAGCAGGGTTGGTACAGGGGTAAAAAGGTTGGAAGCTGTGGCAACTGCCGCGGCGGTGGCGGCGGCGGCGGCGGCGGCGGCGGCGGCGGCGGCGGCGGCGGCGGCGGCAGCGGCGGCGGCGGCGGTAGAGGCAGCAGCGGCAGCGGCGGCGGTGGCGGCGGCGGCGGTGGTGGCATGGGGGGGGAGAGAAGGGGGAACTCTGCTCGCTGCGGACGGTGGCGGCGGCGGTGGCGTTGGTGGCGTTGGTGGCGGAAGAGGGGCGGGCGGGGGTGGATCGAGCACGACGGGTCAATTTGAGTATCCGGGGGAGCATGGGGATGAAAGGGGGGAGAGGGTGTGTGTCGGCGGAGGGCGGACGGCCGACGCGGATGCATGGTCCAGGGGCCTAAAGGCAGTAAACGTCGAAAAATCCGACCGCGTTCGGGCCGTTCGATGGCACGGAAGAGGGTCGAAGCCGCGATCGACCATTACAACGCGCGAGTCGAGTATCGCGCGTCGTGCACCGGTGATGCGCGCGGTGTAACGGCGAGAGACCGCACCGGGGGATAGGGGGCGAAACGCACGCGGCGAGAGAGAGAAAGAGAGAGAGAGAGAGAGAGAGAGAGAGAGAGAGAGAGAGAGAGGGCGAGGGCGAGGGCGAGGGTGAGAGAGAGAGAGAGAGAGAGAGAGAGAGAGAGAGAGAGAGAGAGAGAGAGAGGGCGAGGGAGAAAGAGAGAGATAGACGCGGCTCTTTTCCGTAATTTCGGGGTGAGCCGGTAGGGTCGATTAACGGGACCGTGATTCACCCGCTAGATCGGTAAGGAGGAGGTACGCTCGCTCGCTTGCGCGCTGCGGATCCGCGCGGCTCCGTTTCGATCTGCTTTTCTTAATCCTCGCGGGCGACAGTGGGAGTTCGCGGGATAAGTGTTCCGTCCTGTTGATCTTGTTGGTGATTTATCATCGGAAATTGGGACTGCCTCGCTCCCAAGTGATAACGTCGTCGTGATCATCCCGGTGGCGCTTGTTCGACAAATCGCACGCACGCACGAGACGACGGAGTGCATAATGCAACGATTCGTCACGGATGTGTAACGCAGAAAGTCCTCGAGAACTTACGATCATGTGAGAGAGAAGTATATTTATATATCTGTCATGTTGGCGAGTTCTTTTAAAATCGCGCACTTGACGTAAATCCATTTAATAATAAATAACGGAGGCCGATGCAGATACAGAAATCGTGTTCCGGTATCGGAGTGGCACACGCCGGTGCACGTCGCTCGAATCATAACCGTGACTTAAAGTTCAAGCCAAGTTCGCGGATCGTAATTGCACCCTCGTTCCTCGATTCATTCCACGCCTGACCAGCTCGTTCGCTGCTCTCCATTCCCGCTACCTACCCGCTGTCTCCCCGTGACTTTTACCGCGTTCTTAGCGCGTTATTGCGATACGTTGAGCGTAAACTAGTTCCGCGGCTATTCAAATTCAAATGCACGGCTCACGGCTCGTTCCATGTTGGCGAATCTGTTACACGCATTCGTCCGGTTCAGCAACAATGTCTTCCGTATTTTACAACCTGTTACAATTATATTACCGCAACGTACGTTACCTGCAGGTAACGCACGCAGCGTAAAACGCCCATCCGCAGATCCATAATATTATCTACTTGATACGCGGCGTGTCTGAAAAACAGATTCCACACGTTGGAATTATATTTTGCCCCGGAATGAAACCCTTGGAGCAACTTTGACACTCGTATGACCGGTCGGGGCAAACTTACCGTTTGCTCCTTCGCATATCTTGAATCACGACGCGGCCCTTGATTAAAAGAGTTCGCTCAAACAGCGAAATATAGCAAATGAAAAAACGGCAAAAAATGAATAAACAGGAATTCGTCATCCGTCGATGACGGAACCCACCAAGCCGGTGCTGCAACTCTCTCCCCGGTGATCTGAAAGTCTCGGTAGCCTGCCGATTACCCGGCGATCACTCGGGGATCCCCCGAAACGTTTATCGCTATGACTCGCCGAAACCGCGGCTGAGATCGCGATGCCGGAATCGCGGAATGGCTCATCAGCGATATCGCGATATCCGCCTGTAATTAGATGAAGAATCCCGATGTCCTTGCGTACGCGCCGCCGTAATCCTGAAATTTTTATCCTCCCCGCGCGGGGGGAATCGCGCATATCTGATTGAATGTGACCCGCGCGAAAGGCGTCCCGGCAAACTTTCGAACTTTCCTCCCGCGAACTCGAGAACATCTGAAAACGGGTTAAGGCTCGGAAGTTTCGCGCCCGCCGCCTCGCCGCGCGCGCAGTTTATATCCCCCGGAATGTCGGGAGGRGGRGGRGGRGGRGGRGGGGGGGGGGGGAGAAAAAGTTTCTCCCCGTTACGGACGCAACTGGTTCGTCGAAGATCTCACCGAGACGGCGACGACTCGTGCCCGCGGAATTGCCGGGCGCGTCGCGACGCCCAAGCTTCGTCTCGCGATTATCATCCCGAGGAGGCCGCGCCGCTGATTGCGACACCGTAATTCCGAAAGCGTCTTGGCCAAATTGCCCCAACGGCGGGGCGTTAAATTAAGAGGACTCGTCCGCGAGTCCTCCTCCTCCGCTCTTTCTTTCCGTTTCTCTCTGTATCGCGACTGCGAAGCAGGCAGGAACAAACGAGGCGCCGTTTATTCTCGATATAACAGATTCGAATGCGAGGGAGAAACCGTGACGGACGAAAGGGCGAGGGGTGCGTCGACAAGGAGCGCGAGATAAGAGCAGATCAGATCGGATCCGTAAAACGCCGAACGTTTACGTTATTTTGACCGCGATATCAGGATCATGTGCAAAGTGCCTTCCCCAAGACGCATCCCGGACGCCGCGCTCTCGCGATCCAGCTCGCAGCGCTGAATCATGACATTTCCGGGGTTAGCATCCAAGATTACGCCCTCGAAGGCGCGTCGACGGACGCGGGGAGGAGAGACCCTTCTTCGGTCGCAATCGATTGCGCGACTCGCCGGCGGAGACTTTTTCGCAACAATGCAAAATGTGCGCGACTGCGTAGCTTCTCCGATTGCGCTGCAAATATCCCCGGCGCTTCGGCGACGTTTCCGCCGGCTATGTTTCATTACTCGCGCACGATTTGCGAAGAAAGGAAAGAGGGAGAAGATCCGCCAACAGATGGGAAACCGAATGCAGCCGCGTTCGCGGCAAGATCACGTTTTCATCGCGCGCAAATATTTCTTCGCCCCTGACGGACGTCGAACGCACTCTCGCGACGTCGATATATTCGGTCGATGACCCACTTTGCGCGGCAAGTTACTCGGACGGTGCCAAAATCCAAGTTGATTGATCGACTTTATTATTTGGCAGGCTGTCAGCCGCATTCCGCGGCTGGGATTTCAATCCGAGATGACGCCCGTTAATATCCAAATATCTTAATTTCTCGAGCGACCTCGAGCGAACATCGGGAGAAGCGATGTTCAGTGGAAGGATTCGGAGAGGATTCGGACATTAAGATGCAAAACAATCCGTCAGTCCGCGAATTAATGTCAGTTATCGAATACCGAGCGAGAGATCGGCATGCCGGAGATCCAGGCTGATACATAAAAGAGACAGCGAGATATAAACGATCCCGCCTCGAGCGTCACGTACGTCCCCGAAAATCCACATTCGTCTTCGCGCCGATGCCTCGCACTCCCTCGGATCCCTCGTTTACTTAACCGTCTCGCGACCCCCAGACATCATCTCGTCCTTTGCTCCACCTCCACCCTCTCCCCCGGAGGGGGGGGGGGAGGAAGGTGTTGCTACGAAACACGAAAGGCGCTCGTAATAAAGCTCCGTCCGTCATACGATCGTCCGACTGCAACTTTGCGAATCCCCGCGTCGCGTCGAACTCGTGGAGAAGTCGAGCGGTTTGGAGGAGCGGACGGCGCGCGATACGCGCGACAGAAACGAGTCGAGTCGCGATTCCGTTTGGACGCCTCTTGAAAAGTCCGCGCTGGAAAAAGTTTTTCTCGGCCAAAGGCGCTCGATCCGAGACGCCTGCTCGCGACACGGCACGGCACTCGGTCGTCGACCCAATTCGCCGTCGGCGATCGAACGGCAGTAGAGAAAGAGAGAGAGAGGGGGAGAGAGAGAGAGAGAGAGAGAGAGAAAAGGTGCTTTTTCGAACGGCGTGCGAAAGTTGAACGTGACCGGCGAAACTTTTCGTGGCCGTGCCAGGGCGAGGGTCTCGCGGCTCGATACGGCGTACACAAACGCGCCCGCCGACCCAGCCGGCTCTCGGGACCGACGACCACCCTCGCCCTCGACGGCGACCTCGACCCCCGCAGATTCCAACTTGTTGTAAGAGACTACCCCCGCGGAATGCGGGGCCGTGCGCCGCTCGGCGTAACGCATCGAAATCGCGGCGCCACTTTGGATGCAGGGTCCGGGTCGTCCTTCACCACCGCGGAAGGTCCCGAGTCCGCGAGGTCGCGCCGTGTCGCATCGACCGATCGCGAAAGTGATTTCCAAGCGACGCCAACGTCCCGGCTCCGAAAATGTTTTCGTTTTCGTGATCCTGCGATCCGCTGCAGTCTCACTCGCGTCCATCGACATTTTCCGAGACGCGGATTCATCGTCGCGCCGCCGCGCGGTGCGCCGGAATCCGTGCGGTAATAAAAGACCGAGAGGCGGAACCATAATCGGCGATAAATAATGGCCGATCCTAATTCGCGAGTTGTAACGCGGTATTAAGTACAGCGTAATCTGTACGTCACAGACGTCACGATTTATGGAGATCTCCCCGGCGGGATGAATTTACTCGCGCTGCACGTATGCGCCATAAATTTAAGGAAAATTGCGCGCGTTTAAACGCAAGATACGCAGAGTTACGTCTAACCTCTCTCTCTCTCTCTCTCTCTCTCTCTCTTCCCTCTCCTCCCGCACATTGTCCCTCTCCCGGACAATGTTATCAATGTTTTCGCGAGGTTATACGCATCATAGCGCGGAGCAACGCGGTGCGTGTACACCCCCGCCCTAAAATCGTGTTTTCATTCTCCGTCCCCGTCCCCGTCCCCGTCTCCCCTCCCTCCTTTTTTTTCCATGTTTGGAATGTTTCGAAATAAAAGTTTCCGAATCGAATTCGCTGCCCGTGCCGATTCGCGGGCACGGCGGGCGGGAGGAGCCGACCGGCCGGACGGGGAGGGCGGGGGAAGCGTGTTTTCACACAAATGTAAAACATTTTACTTTTTCATCGCTCTCGACCGATCCAGATTGTCGTGTGGTTATTTTATAACCGCCGTGTATGCGCCCCACCGTGGCGGCAATCCTTTAGTCGCGCCGAGGCTCGATAGTTCATGGCACTCGGTCGAAGTTTTCTATCGGGGAAACTTTCCCCCTCCCTCCGGACGGAGTGAGAAGAGAGCGTTCTTAAGGGGTCATGACATCGCTCGGAGCTTTCGCACCGAGATTATCCTCCCCGCCGCCCATCGATAATCGATTATGCGAGCCGATGGTCGCACGTGAGAACCTCAAGGCTGATGTTACGCCGCGAAGTACAACGGGCAACGCAAACTGCCCTTTCCTCGCGCTGTTATCGTTGTTGTTGTTGCTGTTTCGGCGCTAGACAACAGCTCGCTCGCTCGCTCGCGCGTAACGGCACCGGCAACTTCTCCGATATCTTATTCGAGTCGATCGCGTCTTATTTCGACTATCGAAGCTGGAGGAAATCGATTCGATCGATTCTCGCGCTTTTCCACGCGAGGATCCGGCGATCGGTCCAATTTGCGCGCGACTGTCGGATCGTTCGGTTATCTCGCGCGTATCGCTGCATCGCTGCGTGAGATTATCACGTCGCGAATGATTGCGCAGCAACGCGTTTCTCTCTCTCTCTCTCTCTCTCTCTCTCTCTCTGCGCGAATAATTCCTCCGTGTCTTATCGCGGTCCTAACGAGATCCCGCACAGTAATCTGATTCCGTATCGCGTTCTACGCGGCGTTCGATCCAGTTAAGGCACGTGACGCTCGACTTTATGAAAGATAAATATAACTGTCGAAAGCGCGGATCAATTTTCGCGAATCCCGCCGAATCTCGAGATCAGCGAGGAGCGGCGAGGTGCAGCGTCTCGCTGGCTCGCGCGGGATTCTCGACGATCGGCGAGCGGATTAATTAAACGAATTCGTCAGGGAGAGGAGGAAAGCGCGCGCCTTGTTCGTAGCAGGTAGCGTATCGATAAGCCGTGGTTTCTAATCGATAAGTCACGTTCCACTTGCACGAGCGTGTCGCGGTGCTTCAGGTGGGTAATTTCAATTCTCCCAGGCGCGATGATGAATCCTGGCCGCGAGCTACGCGACACGCGCGATTTGCCGGCCGGCATAAAATACGATACGCCGGCGGTAAATTAAATCGTAAGTGGAAAGTAGTTAAGGTCGGCCATTCGTCGCGCGTGCGCGCGCGCGCAATTCAGGCGGTGGATGAAGTGATTATTGCCGGAATGCGGTCAGGCGAGTATGGAGAACGAGCACCCGGCGAATGCGTTTCGCTTCTCCTCCCGTCCCCGTCCCGTGTTTTCTTTCTCTGCGATTCGGCTAATTTATCGTCGCTGGCCGCGAAGGAGAAGCGCGCGCGCACGCGCTTAATCGCGTCAAACGAGAGGGAACGTAAGCAGAGCGTCGTGCAGCGATCCATCGAGAATTTATAGGCGGATTTATTGCTCATTATCGCGAAACCGCCGCCCGAACCGCGACTATCGGCACGGATACGCGAGAGATAATAATTAATCGACGCGCTGAAATTAATCGCGACACGCGCGACAGAGTTGCTTAACGCTGCTTAGAGCCACAGCCACAGCAGCATCGTCTTTTTCTTAGCCTTTTCTAGCCTTGTCGTTGAATACGTTACGCGTAGCGAAAAATCCATCATCGCGTCATCGATGTCAGATAACGGGTCTCTCTCTCTCTCGTCGAGGAACGTATCGAGGAAGCTCGTTCGGTTTCAACATCGTTTCAGCGTCGCGAGTCTGTCTGTAAATATGTCGCTGATAGTTGTATGCTGATATAGTACCTTTAGCTCACGTTTTCAACGGCGCGATATAATTTTCATACGGCACACAGGTTTCATAATGGCTGCGTGAATATCGATCGAGCCAAACGCGCGAAGAAAGGCGCAAATAATAATGGCATTGATGCCCTCGCGTCAAGCATCCAGCACTCGTGACACGTGTCATGATTTTTTGTCTGTCACAGCTAGCTAGCTAGCGTGAATAATTTAAGATAATAGACCTGTTGGTTCGCGATGTTCGGCAATTATCGCTACGATTCCCATTTCCAATCGCGGGGAACGAGCGATACTCGAGCGATTTAAAATCGGGGTACCTTCCGTGTCACGATGCCCGGAGCACGAGGTCGCGGCGTCCCAGCCAGGACACTCGCACTTTGGCCGAGGAGCGCGAGTGGATATCGCTTCAAGGGCCATCGCTAAACGCAAGACCGTCCTTTAGCGGTCGGTTGCCATAGGTGGCAACGAAGGAGCTAGCGAGGAAGCGTAGGTTGACGCTACGTGGCTGCGTAGTGGTAACTATAATGAGTGGCGGTTGTGTGAGTGAGGCGAAAGAGAGAGAGAGAGAGAGAGAGAGAGTGAGGACGAGGGGCTGCGAGAGCGAGGGGTTGGGTCGAGCAAGGGCGAGATGGGCGAAGGGTGCTCTGCTGGGCGGCGTGGGGGAGGGTTGGGGGTTGCAGGAAGGGCGAGTGTGGGAAAACGTGTAGCCTCAGCCTCCACCCTTTTCCACCCGCCGACCACCCTGCCGCTGCTGCTCGGTCCAAGAGGGGCGGAGGAGGAGGAAGAGGAGGTGGATGAGGAGGAGGAGGAGGAGGAGGAGGAGGAGGAGGAGGAGGAGGAGGAGGAAGAGGAGAAGGGCGGACGGGGAGGACAGGAGGTGGATAGAGGGTGGCGAGCAGGAGGAAAAAGGGAACTGGGGGGCACGGACGAGGGGAGAGGGGTTGTCGCACGCCTATCCGCTCGATAGCAGCTTACAGTCCGTGCACGTTCGCTACCTCCCTAGAATTTCGTTGCCCGTCCCTCTCTCTTTCTCTCTTTCTCTCCTCTCTTCTCTCTCTCTCTCTCTCTCTCTCTCTCTCTCTCTCTCTCTCTCTCTGTTTCTCTTCGTCCCTCTCTCTTTTCGAAATTTCGCTTCGAAAAAGGGCATCCCCGTGACGATGAGAACATGCATACAATGGAGGATTTCGCTTGGTCGTCGCCCGAATCTCATTTCCCGACTCGCGTTAGCGTCTTCCTCTCTCTCTCTCGCTCGCTCGCTCGCTCGCTCGCTCGCTCTCGGGTACGATTGAAGACGATCCAGTGAGGATGTCGGTTAAAGATACGAGATCGTTCTCACCCTCGTCGCAGAATTCCTTCCAAGTCGAAGGAATTTTATTTCCGTACAATTTTGCTCCGTAGCTGAGCTAAATCGTGTCATTTAAGAGCAGATGAAGGACTCGCGCGAAGCTACGCTCACTTAACTCGCTTGCCTCTTCCGTCGAGCCTTCCTTACCGCAAAAAAAATAGACAATAGCCACAAAGGATACTCGAGAACGCTCGAGAAAGCTGGACAATGAGTCGGGGTCATCCGAAGGGCCAGGTCGCGTCCGAGAGGAAAGTACTATGTTGGCTATCGAATGACGATTATGCGCGGCGAACGATGTTTCTTACCTATGGCCTTTACCTTTGTGAAACCGTATCTCATTGTGTCTCGGATAACAGAGACGTCGGTGGAATTACTGCGAGGACGCGAGTCCCGGCCGACTAGCGCGAGAACGCCATCGTCGCGCCGCGCTTCAGGATCCCCTGAATCGTCGCGGAAGGACGTTTCTCCCCATTATCTCGTTTTAACAGTCGGACGCGACGCGAAGGTGACGGCGTATCGGACGAGAAAAGTCCACCTCAAAGTCGCGCGAGCGACCGAATTTGCTCGTCGCGCGCCGCGAGGCTCTCCCTCTCTTCCTTTCTCTCTCTCTCTCTCTCTCTCTCTCTCTCTCTCTCTCTCTCTCTCTCTCGCCGAGTCTCCCACGGCGCGTTTTAATTAAAAAAATACATCCCCAATTCCGCGAGCGAGCGCGCGCGCGGGCACAGAGACGCGAAATTATACTCGGGAGCGGCGATGACGACGACGACGACGACGACGACGACGACGACGACGACGACGACGACGAGGACGCCGAACGAAAAAGCCTGGCGTCTTGAGACTTTCGCGCGGGGATATCATTAAGCACACCTGGATGTAATACGTGCTCGTTCGCAAATTGTGGCACTGAGATATACCCGCCACCTCTGCCCCTTTCGACTTGGCCCTCCGTACCCCGGCCCTCGCCAACGCAAGACAAAAAGAGAGCAACGTGAGAACGCTCGACCGTTTCCTAGGTCGCCGCCGACGGGTCTTCGTCCTGGAAAACCCTGAAAATTGATTTTCCAGGCGCGGTCTCCCGCGTTACCCACGCACAAGTCTCTCTCGGTTGCATCGATTTTCACCTGGCTTCCCCCCTGCCTGCCACCCTCTCCTCTCTCGCCACCCATCGTGTATCCCTCCCCTCTGTCTCTCTCTCTCTCTCTCTCTCTCTCTCTCTCTCTCTCTCTCTGCCTCTCCCTCCTCTCTTTCTCTCTCTTTGGCTCTCTTGCCGCCACCTCGTTGCTCGCCGCCGACTCAAACCGGGCGTTCATTCAGAATTCGAGAGGAAAAAAAGAAGCGAAATCTAGGTCAACGGAGGTTTGAGAAATTTGCGATAGTCGCCGTCGAGTTTGCTCGTTACGGCTCGCCGTTCGTCCGAACGAACGAATATCGTCCGTGTCGATTCGCGCGGCGTTTCGCGCGCGGGATATGTATTCGCCGATCGAGAGATTTGCGCGTTGATTAAAGCGCAAAGCGAGACCCGGCAACGGGGTGCACCGGCGACGATTAAGAATGCCCGAAGCGCGCGCGACAGAGAGAGAAAGAGAGGGAGGGAGATTTACGCGCGACTCGCGCCGTGCGCGCTCGTAGCTCCGCAGACGCGCAACGAGGTTAAGGGAGAAAAGGGGAGAGAACGGCAGCAACTTCCAAGTCGAAATCGGGCGAGGCACGTTCTCTCGGCTGTTCCCGATCTCGTGGATCTCCGGAAAAGAGAGAGAGAGAGAGAGAGAGAGAGAGAGAGAGAGAGAGAGAAGAAAAAGGAAAATTGCTGAATTACGAAACGTCCGCGCGAGATTCGTAACGAGCCGGCGGTCCGTTACGAAGATTACGTAGCGTATATCTCTCGCAGCGAACGATAACCCGGGATCCTGCCACGGCAGGACTCCCGCGTGACTTCACCGTCTGTCTTTACGGTCTTTACCGCCGCCTGGAGATGAAGGAGGAGGGAAGGGGTCGAGGGCTCGCGCATTAGAAAAATATCAGGGGCGATATTTCTTGCCGAGCGCGCGCCGAGAAGGAGAGGCGCGGCTGGAAGCGGCCGGGAAGAAAAATGCGACGCGGAAGGTCCTGTTGCGCTCTCCGATGCCCGGGACACTCCATAAAACGAGTTAAGTCGGGGAGGGGAGGGCTTTCAAGTCCGGAAAGTTCGGAAAGTTGGTGGCGCGTCGCGGGGATCCCCGAGTTTTGACTATTGTGCCGCGACATGATGGACTTTCCGAGTCATGTTGGGCCGCTGAGAGAATACTTGTTGCGGATTGTATCCCCGGGGACGCGTTTAACGCCGTTACGCGGATCGTTTCCCTCTTAAGAACACCGGTGGCCAACTCTGAATTATCTTGCGAATTAATTTATTCTCCCGCCGCGAATGCACGCAAGATCAATGCGAGGATACGTGCAGAAGACACGTGCGAGTGGAATTGCTGGTATGCGGCGTGCAATTAATACTTCTTACTCGATTTCTTGGCTGGATATCGGCCGTACGGTGATACCGAACGTGAGATTACGAATGTGATATTAATTATTCGGCATATTTTTCCAGTTTTCAGCTTGAAAATATTATCTTCACATTTCGCGTATTATGTGTATATATATATCGATTATGTATCGTGTTGCATGTGGCGTTGCAAAGAGATCCATTAATAAAAATGCAATGGTAAAAAATGTGTACACACACACACACACACACACACGCGCGCGCGCGCGCGCGTACACGTACACATTATTTGAGGCAACGGTTCCATTACGGAAAAATGTTTTCGTTGATATTAATATTTATGTCATTTTATACTCTCGTTCTTTTTTTCTTTCTTCTTTTTCCCTTTATTTTTATTCGTGTATTTACAGCATGCTCAGATGTTTCGATTGTAACTCTACGAATCTTTTCTCTCACATTGATAATTTAACGTAGCGGATCTTATTATGGTCGCGAGGCTCGCGAAAATTTTCAAACACGGCGACAACGTGACATTAATAACGTAACGCTTGAGCTAAAATGTTATTGCATGTGATTCAGAGAGACAGCCGTTCGCAGGAGAAATTCAACGGTTCTGTTTGCTTCCTGTTCCATCCGCAAGATCCGTTCTCAAGTTGCACATAGATTACCATAACTCTTCCGAATGCCTGGGGAAAAAAAGGCACTCGTGGCCGGGAACGTGCAGAATTCCATGTTCCAGCCCGATTACGTTCATATCGGCGACGAGTCGCGATTTACGGACGGCGAACGGGGGCGCATTTGCTTTCCATCGGCGTACGAGGGAGCATACTTTTCACACCCTCGCTCGAAACACCATAAAGCACCCGACGAGGCGGGAAGGTCGAGCGAAGTCAAGTTGGGTTAGGTTAGCGTCGTGAATGACGGAGGAGGGTCGCATTTCGCCCCGATAAAGTTTGTTCGATCGGCCGTTAGTCTCCTTCTTATGGTCCCCACGCCGAGCTTTAAACCGCGTTCGCTCGACGAGATTCGCGTAAAAGTTGGCGAATCTCGTCGATGGTCCGTCACGCAGTGAAAAATTCGTCTCCATGTGGGAAAAGACACAATGAGAGTTGTGTCAAACGCAAGAGTGGGCGAACGCGATAAAATCGACGCTGCCAATTTCCTGTTCGCGTAAAAAAAAAAAAAGAARAGAGAGAGAGAGAGAGAGAGAGAAAAGCATGAAAAAAATAAAACAAAATAAAATAAAATAAAAAACAGCGGACCTTGCATCCAGTCGAGGCCACCTCGAGACCTCTCGACCCCTCCGATCCTCCCCCTGACGGGAGGATCGCGGATTCATGTATCGCGGATCCAGCGCGTTGCACGGCCGGAAAGAGAGACGAGTACCGTTACCGCAATTTGGGGGTAAATACTGTCTCCGCGATACCGCGAGGGCTGATATTACATACGTCATATCGCGCGCGCGATACCTGTCTTTTCCCGCGGACTCGGAGGTCGAGTACATTTGCGCCGGAAAGCGTGCAACGGCCGCGGACGAGCGTTTAACTTTGTTCCGAAGTTCTCCAAGGTCGTGCCGGCGCGGCGCGCCCGTTGTAGGTCGGTGCCACTGGAGTAAAGCGCGAGAGAGAATTTCCCGAGGCCGCGTCATAAATCTCTATCTGCTGCCGGGGGTAAACGTTCGCGGGATAGACTTTGGCGACGACTGTAATTTCGCGCCACCGGGTGTTGTCTCTCCCCACGTGCGCGCGAACACGTGTATACGTGTGCCTGGCGCCGAGGAAGCGAGGAGGAGAGAGGAGGAGAGAGAACGGTAAAAGATTTATCTGACCCGTTTTCTTTTACGTTTTCTCGCACGCGAGCTGAGAGGGTAGGGAGGCGCTTATTGCTTCGCTCTTGGTGTTTCGCGACAATAAATTTATTATCAACGTGGCGCAAACGTGGCGCGCGCGGGCTTTTTAAACTTGAACTCTCCGGTTAGCCCCGGTTAGTTTAAACGTTCAAACTTCTCAACGGCCGTTCATCTGCGACTTGCGGGAATATAATCTCCTCTCGTGCTTCCGTAATCCGTGTCCGAATATCGAACTTTTCAAGTAACCACGTTTTGTTTCTCGTAGACGTTTACGAATACGGCCTTGCCGTAACTTCGATTCAACTTGAACCTGAAATTGAAATACGTTGACGTGAGGTGCTTAATCCTAGAATCCACGTTGGAAGGAATCACCAAGTGAGTGCGGGTGAATAACGTATCAGCGAAGCTGATCGGCAAAGACGGCGAGTAATTATTTCTAGCCACGAGCAGAACAAGGCGAGCTCGTGATCCTTTACGCGGCAAAATAGAAGAAACTCGGACCGATCGACCGAGCTCGACCCAAACTGTTTAATCCTTTTCCGGCGATTTTACCTTTGCAACACGCTCGCTGCGCATCGGCAGAGCGACGCCGCAGCATTTAGCCGGCAAATTGCCGCGATAATGCGGCGTGCAGGTCGGCGGAAAGGTCGAAAATAAAACTTCTACCCACCCTTCCGTTTCCGCCGCCGGGATTACTTAACAACGAGCGGTTACTTGCTCATCCCGGGCGGCCGTAAAAACGATCGTTTGGATTTCTCCCCTCGCGCGCGTATCGTGCCGATCCGCGTAATCGCGGGAAAACCGATGCGAGTGCCTTTTAAACGTCGCGTTAAGCGCCGTGTTTGCTCTCGCGATACGAAATAAACGATCGCGGCCGCGTTTGCCGAGCGTTTATACATCAATATTTAGAACGAATTGTCGTCCGTACGATTTACCGCTGTTTGTACGCTATTTATGCGCGCTATTTATTATTTATACAATGGAAATTTGCGATTCGCGACGCTAATTGACGTTCGTCGTTGTTGCAATATTCAAGCGGTCAACCGCTGATCGTTTGTGCATCTTGCACGGGATTAATTTATATCTTTGTGAAATGGGAATTCTTTCTCTCCCTCTCCCTCCCTCTCCTCCCCCCACCCTCTCTCTCTCTCTCTCTCTCTCTCTCTCTCTCTCTCTCTCTCTCTCTCTCTCTCTCTCGACTCTCCTCGTGCATTCATCGCTTCGGCACACAAATAACATCTTATGTTATTTCAAGTTGGCATCAATGCGCCCCGCCGCAGAAATTAATAATAAGATGAGAGAGGGAGAGGGCTTAATCGATAAACGAAAATGCTTAGAATTGTTGTTAGAATCTAGGAGACGACGAATAATAAAATTGCGACGTCGAAATTATGCGAAATTTATACTTGGAATTCTTGCTACAGGTCAACAGATCTCTATCGCGACGTAAACTCTAGCGCGATCAGCACGATTGGTTATCTTGCGATTAAAAGTCTTGGCTGTATATGTAGACGTAGGGAATGAACGAAACGGGATGATGATTCGAGCGAAATCCGGGCGAAACGATACCAAAGCGAGTCATCGACAAATGGAAACAATACTTGTCATTTCTATTACAATAGAAATCACGCTGCGCCTCTCTGTTCTAACAATTCCATTATCTCCGCGCGAGAGCCTCCAGCCTTTATCATGCCGATCAGAAAATTTAGACCGTTTATTTAATGGCATATAAATAGTCGAGTGCGGCCTATTAACAAAATACAGAGTATTTCGCGCGGAACAATAGCTTTGCGAAGTCATTTGGCCGTTCACGCGACGACTGCAATTATACGTTTCGCTATAATGGCGCCGCAAGTAAGCAATTTAACATGCTTAACATTATGCAATTAAAATTAAAAATGGATCGCGCGTAATATCGGTAACGTCGATTTCATTAAAATTTTTAAAAGCCAGATCGCCTCGCTGATGTTGCACGTAATACGCGCAGCGCATTATATGTGATAATAATCTCATTCTTCGATTCTTTTTACGCGAAATCGAAATCCCCGCAAGACGCAATCCCCCGAAATCCGCGTAAAATAGAAACCGAAAGAGGAACGCTCCATTTTTTCAACAAGCGCATTTAACTGTAGAACATTTCTGCGATCGATCGATCGATCGATGGCGAGAAAGAAAACTTTTCGCCATGCAGAGTTCGTATATGCGGAATATCCCATCTTATTGAGTTAAATGTTTAAGTTAAACCGCCGCGATCAATTAATCACGCACGATCGTTTCTCCTTTCAGGGAAATGTCTACACCTAAGCGGTCTCACGCCCGAACCACTGACAGCGGACGACGATTACAAGCTCCTGCGTCTCGGCATCGGCTTCACGAATATGGTAGCGCGTGCGACGAAAGGCAGTGCGGATCTCACGAGAAAAGAGATTAAAGAAGGTTGGTATATCGCGCGCTGGCGTTTCTCTCCGATAAGCGGCGGGATGAAATCTCAATTGGAAATGATTATTCCGATAACGCCACGCTAAAGCCCACGAAATATTAATCCAAACGGTTCCGCATATATATATATATATATATATATATATATATATATATATCATACATATATATATTCGCGTTACTCGATATTTCATATCGCGGTTTACAGTTTATTACATAAGACCGGAATATCTTATCGCGATTAATATTTACGGACATGATTTCGTTGCTCTCGTTCGCGATGTGCCAGCGGAACGGCGTACGTATCGTCGTACCGCGCGTACCAGACAGATTCCGGTCAAAAATGATTCGGAATCGAGGTTGCGATCACTTCGCAGCGGGATTAACTTATCGGAATGCCATCAGGATCGTCCCGGCCCTTTCCTCCCCCGTCTCTCACTCTTCCTCTGCCCTCTTCCCCCCCCCCCTCGCCGCTAACCAGCAGCGGAAACACGGATCTCCCCAGGCGTTCCCGGGCGTTCTTCTCTCTATCAGGAAGCGTACGCGTCGTTTGCCGTTTCCACACGACGAGGATTGATAAGATTTTATCCAGCGACACATGCACGACTACCGTCGTGCGCGTAAACAATGGAACTCAATCGAACGGACAAATTGACCAATCGCATTCGCGCCTTCCCGATTCGAGCATTCTCGATCGATCGGTCGATCGATCGGTCGGTTCGCTCGCTGCTTAAATGCTGTCGTTCGGTTCTTTTCTTTCTTTTTCTTTTGGTGTTTTAGAAGCATACGAACGATTCAGCCATCCGGTCGTGTTACAGAGACGTCTCTCATTCGTATATCTCGTATTGGGAAATTGGATACATTTGAGGCTCGATATAGGTTTAGATAAGTTAAGTAAGAGTCTTCGATTTGAACGTCCCGCCTTTATCCAGCAGTGTTATGAATTTATAAATAGGTATCTCGTAGCGCTTGTGTCTTTTTTACGATCAAAGTTTCAAGCCTCGAGTTCCTTTAGCCGGGAGAATCGGTTGATAAATCGCATAGTGAAAATGCATTCTAGCGTTTCGTGTAGCGTTTCTATGTAGCGTTCGTGTGACGCGATCGAGAAAATTCTCAGGTGAGGAATCGAGTGTACCAATGCGATCGCGAGTGATTACGCGGCTCGAGTGTGAGTCAATCTCGGCTAAGTTCATGGCAAGTTGAATCGAGAGTGCGAGGTGGCGCGATAAAGCAAACGTTTCTGGTCAAAAACAAACAGACGAAGATGATGGGGCCGTTTCGAAATTCTCTCGGCCGAAACTCGGCGCGACGGAAGAATTCGACGGAGGAATATAAAAGGAATATCCTCCTCGATTTTACGACGCGTGCAAGCGCGTCTACTCCGTGCATATCTATGATCGCGTCCATATTCCACACTTATCTTCGAGCTCGACATACTTCTGTCGCATGTTAATGCATGCCGGCCGACACATGGGCGACGCAATGCTGCCGCCGGCCACCGGCTGGAGACACGATCGGCGAAACATCGCTGATTTCTTCGCCTCCTCAATATGCAAATCGTGTCGCGCGGCCATTAGCCATGTGCGATAATATTTCGAAACGAGCGAGCGACATCGACGGCATATCCCGTTGATCCCTCTCGTCCCATGAAAATACACAGCTCGCTCTGTGTATTTTATTAATCTCACGACCGATCGGTAGCTGTTTCGCTCCCGCGTAACTTAGTTGTACATCTAACATATGCATGTATGCATAGAACGAGAGACAAATGACGGCGACCAAGTCGCGCCGTACCTCCCCTTTCCTCTCAGTTCCTCCTCCTCCTCCTCCTCCTCCTCCTCCTCCTCCTCCTCCTCCTCCTCCTCGTCCCCCTCCCCGCCCGTTCCCTGCTGGAGCACTCTCGATAACCTCTTTTTCGGAACGAGGCTCCTTGATCACGTGGGAGAGGAAACCTACGATCGGCACATCTTCGGCTGGCTTCGCCGACAATTCGCCGAACGACGTCGACCGGCGCTCGCGTCTTTTGAAAACGTACCATTGGAGATATATCGGCGGGCCCCCCCCTTTCGCGACCATTTTAGCACGCCGGCACTTTCGGCCAAGAAAGTTTCACGGGGCTAAGACGTCGTCTCCGACGATGCATTTGCCCGCGAAAATCTTGCCGCGGCGCCATTTTCGATGATTCGCCGCTCATGTATACCACGCGGCATGTACACACGCCGCGCGCGCAGCCGAATGCACGTCGTGCGTTCGCCAAAAGCGAACGACAGAGTCTATGGATCGTGATCGAGGGGTGCTCACCGTTCGGCGGATCGCTGTTTTCAAGCCACGCGTTGCTCATCTCGGTGGGCGCCGACGTCCAGGCCATCGGGATCCCATAATCGTGTTCGTAGGAACTGTCAATTGCCGTTCTTTCCATCGCGACGCTACTCCGAAACGGTTTTTTTTAACGGCCGATCTCACTCACGCATCGCGGCCATGCGTACACTCGACGCGGGAAGCGCCAGTACTGCCAACTTCGTTCAACCGCTCATTCCTAAAGCCATATCGCAACACCGCAGCACCGCCCTGCCGAAAGCTGTGTGGACCCCTTCGCGCCGAAAATGCATCTTTTTGCGGCGAGTGTCCACTCCGGCATCTTCGAAATAGCACGAGTCACGCCGTTGCGTGATGCACCATTTCTTTTTTTTTTTTTATCGTCGAAAATTCCCGACGAATTAATAACGGTTATTGGGAGCGTGATTGGATCCAGGCGCTTTATGAGATAAAATGTAATAAAATAAAATTCAAGTGCATTATCTTTAGAATGTTATTACAAGCGCGTCGCATTTCGCGTTCCTTTTTCTTCTTTTTTTCTTTCTTTCCTTCTCTTTCCTTCTCTTTTTTCTTTAGCTTTTTTCTCTTCTTCTTTTTTTTTATTTATTTATTTTTTTTTTTCCAATTAACCGCGCCGATCAGCCTCGAAGTAATAAGTTCTCCCGTTCTAAAGATAAGCCTCGTTTACGGGGATTTCGTAATCAGAATTCATTAGAAGACGAAAGTAATTTAATAAATTACTAATCAATTCGTTCACGTCGGTTTCTCGACAACGACACTGACTCAACGACGTTGAGACTGCAATATTCTCGCGGCAGATTTATCTCGATTGGCGCGAATATTTTCGGCCATCGGATACCGGACCCTTCCACCGAATGTCTTTCCAGCGAAATAAAATATTCGATAAATTAATGGGAAACCGGTAGCATAAAAGCGGACATGCAATAGAGTAGCAGCACTGTGAACGCTTTACTCGTCGCCCGGAATGAAATTAGTGCACCGGTCGCGGCATTTAAGGTTTTCGCCGATACGCTTATTGCGTTAACAGGAGCGCGTACAACAGCTCGGAAAATGCGAAAAGAGAAATGCGAACGAACGTAGAGATTGCACCGCCGAGAATGATGCGTGAGAAAAACTTTGGCAACGAAAAGAATTCGAATAATTCGGTTATGCCTGAACTCGGCAGCTCGGTCACTCCTCTTGGCGAATTACATTCGCATCGATGCGAATTATAAATATCTCGTTATAAGATATAATTGCATCGACGGAGATCAATGTTGACAGAGTATCGTCGAGGATAATAATGACTTTCTGTTTCTCGTTCCTTGTGACATTTATCAATGCATCTACAGGGACAGCACGAGAACAGCACCGTGATGATCGTTGTTTTTATTTTCAGGTAGTCACATTCTGCTTGAGAAATTACGAAAGTATAAGCCAAAAATCGCAGTCTTCAACGGCAAACTTATATACGAGGTGTTCTCGGGCAAGAAAGAGTTCGGATTCGGGAGACAGCCAAACCTGGTCGAAGGCACAAATACGGTAAAGCAATTTTCGTGTCATTCCCTGTCATCTGTCATTCCATCGATAATTATCGTGCAATGAGGAAAATCTGAAGGTATCTCGGAAAACGTTGGAAAAAATTTGGAAAGTTGAAGGCGCGAGTCTTCATTTCTTTTGGTCTGGTCCGAAATATCAATCGATATAAGGACGAGTAAAATCGATCGATTCGATCAAAGCTCAAGCAAAACTCATTGCAGCGTAATTGCAGCGTGATTTCATTAAAACCATCAAATAAAGAGATAAGACAATAGATAATAGATAGAGTTTTGACATAATGGACAGAATACGTAACGGGATGCAGTAGATGTGATTTTTCGGTTCAACGCGGTTGAAACATCGAGAGAATGCCGGATTGACGAAAATTCTTGCTCGACAAATCACACTCGATTAACTCGGAATTCTCACCTTTCGATATTATGTTACAGTACATGTGGGTGATGCCTTCGAGCAGCGCGAGGTGTGCTCAATTACCTCGGGCTGCCGACAAGGTGCCATACTACGCGGCATTGAAAAAATTCCGCGATTACCTGAACGGTACAATCCCACATCTGGACGAATCGGACATTGTGTTCGCCGACTCCAAGCTCAAGAAGAAGGAGCAGGAGGCGATAGAGGACAAGAAGCCGATATTTCCCGACGATCTGCCCGACGGCGAAAATCGAATCACGGAGATCAACGGGGTAAAACAGGAGTCGGGTTTAATACCCGGCAAGAAGAAGCGGGGGAGACCGAAGAAGATCAAGAATCCGGAGGATCAACCTCCGCCGGATCCCGAGAAGCTGGATGCGAACGGCGAGGTGATCAAGAAACGTCGCGGTCGCCCGAAGAAGATACATCAGCAGCAGAAGCAGCTCGAGAGGGAGAACCGCGAACGGGAACAGCAACAGCAACAGCAACAACATCAGCATCAGGCGATGGGCCACTTGAACGACGGTTACGGGAACGCGGTGACGAATTGTTTCTCGCCACCGCTCATGTCACCGCCGAAAACGTTCCCGCACATGGCACCATATCCGCAGCCGATGAACGACGCCGGCTTCTACGGCCAGAGCATGAACGACAACAGTCCGTACAACATGAGCGCCAAGCAAAGCCCGGTGCACCTGCAGCACTACAGCCAGAGTCCCAAGTCCATGTCGCTGTCGTTCACGCATTCAGACCTGTCGTCGGAAATCAATACCGCGATTTCGTCGGAGAACAACCTGGAACCATCGCCGCTCACGTCGCCTAGCGTCGAGCATCCCGACTTTGAACCACCCACCAGCATGTCGCAACAGAATCTGGGTAACGACCATCGCCAGTACAATCCGGCCGGCGGGCCCGACCCTGCTGGCCATCACGGCAGTCCCGGCACGCCATCGCATAATAGCTACGCCAGTTACATGGGCTATCACGAGCAGACGCCAGAGGCGCACAATCCGCATCCGCATCAGACGACGTCCACTCCTCTTAGCCAGAGCGAGGATCATTCGCATCACTCGCACCCAACGCCACCGCATCCGCATACGCCTACCCATGCGGCCATGTCGCCCCACCATCCGCACGAGCAGTACGGTATCAAGAGGAACTCGAGCCAGGACGTCGCGTCCAAGAGTCTGAGCGACCTGGAATCTCTGGTGGACCAGATCCCGAGCATAGCCGATGGTGGTTCGCAGCGTCTGCAACATGCGCATCCAGGAATGCCCGGTGACGATAGTCTCGCGGACAAGATGGACGCTCATCACCAGTCCTACATGTCCGGTTTCGGCGGCATGCCAACCGGTCCAACCGGCATGACCAATTATAGTCCGCCATTGCCGCCAGGCGGTGGTATCTATCCTGGCTCCCTGCATCATTCACCCAGCGATACGGGCTACGGCAGCTTGTACGGCATGAACGGTCGCCATCATCAAGAATCTCAACAGCAGCAGCAGCAGCAACAACAGCAGCAGCATCAACAGCAGCAGCAGCAGCAACAGCAGCAACAGCAGCAGCAGCAGCAGCAGCAGCAGCAGCAGCACAGCAAATCGTACACCGTGGAGAACCTTGCATCCAGCAACTACACACCCAGCATGAACCACGGCCATCCTGGCAACTCGTACCCGAACATCATACCCGGCCCGCACTATCCAGTGCCGATGGGCTCGACCAACGGTTATCTGTTCGGCGGTCTCGAGTCCAGCCTGATGCAGCGTACCTACGGAATTGGCGGCATGAGCGGCATGGGCGGCATGCACCCCTCCGCTGCGCTAGGTCATCCGATGGCGGCGAACCCGTACCCCTACAACGGCTCCTACTCGAGCTCGTTCGACGCTTACCCGGCGCCACCGGCGGGCATACACGCGCCCAGCGCCAACTACCCCGGCTATGTCGGCACAGCTGGCGCGGCGCCCAGCACTACCAGCACCCCGCCGTCCTACCTCGCACCGTCGCATCATAGACCGCCGGTCGACCTCTCCTACGACGGCGTATGATAATCGATGTGAAGCGCCGTCGTTCTTCTCTATTGTCTCTCTTGTTTCCTTTCTCTCCCTCCCCCCCTCTCTCTCCCTCCCTTCCCCCCTCCCACCCTCCCTCCCTCCCTCTCCCTCCCTCTCCCTCTCCCTCTCCCTCCCTCCCTGCCTCTCTCTCTTTCTCTCTCTCTTCGTCTCTCCTCGTCTCTCCTCGTCTCTCCTCGTCTCTCCTCGTCTCTCCTCGTCTCCCTTTCCTCTTCTCATAATCGCCCGCTCATCATCATCCCGATCCCCTAGAAATCGAGCAACGCTCCTCGATTCGCGCCGCCTGCCGATCGCCTCCTACGCGCGCGAGCGACGCGCGCCACCGCGTTTATCTTTTCTACGTATTTTTACATACAACACGTCTCTCACACACGCAAGGCTCTCGACGTCGGGGGCACCGTCGCGCGTCGTCGTCTCTTCGTACCCTATCCTCTCCCTCGCTCGATCGCTCGTGTACTCCACCCTCCGCGACGAGGGTTACATTCGCGAACGCTTTGCGCGCGCGTTCATTCTCGCCCTTCATTGCCGATGCCGGTCTCGGTCTCGCGTGGTTCTCTTTCCTCCCTCTGGCTCCCCCTTTCCTCTATCTGGTTCTGCGCGCGCGCGCGCGCGCAGGGTGTCCCGGAAACGAATAGAGGTGCAGGTTTGTTTCGCGTAAAAATCGAAATTGAATTTTTTCTTGCCCAAAGTGTCGAGATTAGCAAAGAGGAGTCGAGCGATAAAACGGTGAGGATTATTCCAGACGTGAGATTTGAAGCTTAATTTTCGAAACTGTTTGAGCTCTTTCGAGCTCTCCTTCGAGTTTGAGCACTTGAGAACTTATTCCTCGATCTTCGTTCGATAAAAATTTCGTAAGGACGCACGATACTCTGCGTCCATTTCAAATTCGTACGTACGTATTCCGGGACATCGTGCGTCGCGGCATCAGCCATCGTGTCTCTTATATTTCGATGCTCTTCTCGCTTGTTCTCTCCCCTCCCTCCGCTGCCACTTCGTCACGCCGTTTCTCTCGTACATTCTCTTTTTTTCTTGTCTTGCTCTCGATATGCGATTACGCCGTGAGTAATTACGGGCGCGCGGCTCAGGAAACGGGAAACTGCTCGTGAAACGCGACCATGGCGCACGCAACGAATGAGAAACATAAGTCCTTTGCTAGATTAGCTTCGCCGATCGCGTTCTGCACCGATCCGACCGTTAAAATACACACACACAATCACATATACGCGGGCACGCACACTGATAACGGCGACGATAAATGGCGACCTTAACGCCGAGCAGAGCCAATTACGAATTCGGCCGACGTAGCCGAGGTCAGCCGGGCGTGTAATTGCGCTGTTCCCCTTTTTTTTTCCCCCTGTCGATCAGGTGACATCGATCATCGTCGATTACTGGCAAGCATATCTACCAATTTCACGGGAAGCCGGAAACGGATTCGTATCTCGTGCGATGATTCTCGATCTCCGCATTCGCGCGGACGGCGCAGAGTGCGCGAACTACGCGAAAGATACCGTGCCGGATATCTTGTTGAGTTATCTGGTCGAATTTGCAATTGTAAAGCTGTCCTCGAAAATCGATAACAAACGTCGCGATTCACGTGGGATTTATGTGACGATGCATCCGCGGGGTGAAGCGTGAAGCCCGGGAAAGATCGTCAAATGTTAAAACGGACGTAATCTCGATGGGTTCAGATGTCGATGCTATGAACACCGAACACCGATCTCTACGTTTGTTGTCGAGCGATTGGTTGGTTGATGCACGTGAACGTGAACGCGCGATACGTACATCGATCCAATTGATCGATCGACGAAACAGTAATAACGCTAATAGATGATAATGATGAGATTAATGTAAGACGCACTTTTCCATATCTATCGCACCTCAAGACGGAGCTCACCGAAATTATGCCAGTTTTGTCTCTGCGAGGAATCCTACGATTGGAACGACGTTAATATAATACGTTTATTTAAATATGCGTTTGTACACCGCACTGCGATTATATTAACTGTTGCCTTGTTATTGTTGTTATTATACTGTATCGCGCGTGCTTGATCGATGCGTTCCTTTAAGCGAATTGTTTTCATCTTAATCTTAACGTTCCCGAGGAGCTATCGATCTCACTTTGACGCGATGCATGTGGTACCGTGTCTGTTAGAAGCGGAAGAGATGTTTCGATTTTTTCAGATCCACTCGTTATCGATCACGCGCGTCTCGAGTGATCTTCTTCGTGCCAGTGTGTGACTTTTATTTCTCGTCACTCGATGTGACGAAAGTCCGCTCCTTTAGCCGCTAAGATATCCATTTTACTATTACGAAACATTACGACCAAATTATAATGAAATGGAAATTCACAACGAGAAACGATACGTGCCCGCAAGGTATTTGGCTACTAACAGTGAAATAAGTGCAAAAACGCTCGAAACGGCAAATTATGAAAGATCATCCGTTAACGGTCATAATATAATGATGCAACGATAAATTAATCTCCTTTCGAGATGTGTGTGTGTGTGTATGTGTGTGTGTGTGTGTGTGTGTGTGTGTGTGTTTAGACCGTTTAGCTTGAGCGAATTTTGAGAAATTTGCGAGAAATTTTGCGTATAATTAGGATTCGTTTAGTCGTGCCGTAATGATACTTTCTCTCTCCCTTCCTTTCTCTCTCTCTCCCCCCCCTCTCTCCCCCCTCTCTCTCTCCCTCTCTCTCTCACTTTCTCTCTCTSTCTATCTCTCTCTATCTCCCCTCTATCTCTTTTTTTCTGTGTGCGTGCGTGTGTATGCGCTGCTCGTTATGTCCGTGCGCGCGCGCGTGTGTGTGTGTGTGTGTGTGTGTGTATCGGTACAGCAAATTACTTTACACAGGATATACGTACGCGTAATAGTAATAGGAGATAAAATCTGGACTAATACACAAGCGGAATCACGAGCTACAAAATCGTCGAGTCTTTGTACGAGTCGTCTACTAATCCGCATCTGTCATCGCAGCGGCGGCACAGGTCAAGAACGCGATCATCGATCGATACTTTCGCGCACGGAGCATTGTCGGTCATTTTAATCCTGCATTACTTCTGACTCGGTATCCGGACCGGATGTTTATACGGCGAATGATAGAACGCATCGTTATTTATTTCAGTTGTTTATCTCTCGCAGTACGACACGTCGATTTACCGATAATATTCGGCTTTCATCCGAGGACGCTCGTCGTTTCGGCGAAAATTTCCTACCTTCGGCGTTGTCGGCGAGGAAAGAAGAAAGAAAGAAAGAAAAAGGAAGAAACAGGATGCGTTCTGCCGAATCGCGCGCCTCAATCGCCGCTATTATGAGTTACGCGAGCCTTCTCCTTCTCTTTCCTTTTCTCTTTCCCTTTTTTCTTTTTTCTTTCAACAGAGTAAATATTAATCGTTATCGTGATCGTATCGTTAAGATATTGCACATAGTAGGAAGTAGCCTGAGCCCGATTGCGCCGCTGTTAACTTCAATCGTGGCACGGCTGCTCTCGTCAACATCGTTCGTGCTCAACCGCGTTTTAAGCTACGTCCGATTAAGCTATTTTTCGATCGTGTTTAGACTTTAAAGAGGTAGGCCAGGCGAACACGCGTTTCTCACGAAAGGAAGAAGCGTGCATCTCTGTCGCGTACGTACAAGAACGCGACAATTCACTCGATGCTTCGCTCACGGACACTTGTACATGAGAATTTCTGCGTGTGTACATTCTGCGTATGTATCGCCCCGCGGATCGGACATCAGCGTTTTCACCCGTGTCTCCCGGGAACGAGATAGAGAATCGATTAAATTGAGATAATCGAGGCGAATCGACGTTGACAGAAGCGGCCTCGCGCGGGCGGACTGGATGATCGACCGAATCTCTAACTCGAAGAAGATAGGAAGATAGGAAGGTATCGCGCAATCGGACGCTGAGCTCGCGTAATGTAAGATGCAAGTCGTAACGAGAGGCGGAAGAAGGAAGGACCTAGCTAACTTCGTTCGACTGCTACTTCGTTTGTCATACACCGCCATCCACTTTCGTACCTCGCGCCCGCAACAACCGTCGCCGTTCTCGTTGCAGCTCTGATTATTATTTATCGTTAAAACTCGATATCGCTGCGGAGTTACATGCGTTACTGTCGTTATTAACATAGTCGCGTTACGTTGTCTCGTTAATTATATTCTGTTATGTGTTTCGCATTGCCGAAAGTCACTATATATTAATACACCAAGCAGACAGGCATGTACACTTGGACAACATCCCCCCACACACTCACACCAAACACCCACGCGCGCCCCAGAGGCGCGTACGACCACATACACCCACATACGTACGCTCGCGTACGTACGCGTACGCGTACACAGGAAACGTACATACTTACATGTACACGCAGTCGTATAGGTATTATAGCTGGCATTAATCGACATCCTCCTTTGTCGCTGACCGATCCTGTAAAGTGACGCATCTGGCATGATTATAAATATATATACAGATATAAATATATAAATATATATATATAAATATATATAGATATATTATAAATAAACTATAAATATATTATATATTGACTATATGTAAGGATAAGCGAGCAACATTTATCTCTCGGGATAAAAGCCACCTATAGGATGTGTCGAGACATTTAAGATGATGCACAGGGTATAGATGAGAAAAAAAAAAAATCGTTGATATATATATGATAACTGATGTCTATATTATTATATATAGATGTTTCTTTCGTTCCGTCATCGGCCTCAAACGCACACTGCTACACAGTCGCGGACACAGACACGTACGTACGTACGTGCGTACGTACACACGCGCGTACGCCGATGCGTACGCGACGCCACGAGTACATACGCGATCGAGGTATTGTAGTAGATGTTTCCCAAAGATCCAATCCGATTCCGGGCAACGGCCGAGAATAATAAGTGTCATCGGTGTGTTAGCCATGCAATTGCGAAACGTTGGTCGACTTGCTCGCGATGACGAAAGGACGAGGATCGTATATACATACATCGTACACGTACACACACGTGCATACGTGTATACACACGTACCCCGCCGGTCGGCGGCGACCGCCATCACACTACTAATTAATTGACTCTTCGATTAATCAAATCAACAATATATATAAACTGATTGTAAATTGATCGCTCTAAGGAGACTCTACTATTAAGTATAAATATATATTATACAGATATAAAAGGTGGATTCGCTGTTGAACGTGTCGAATAAACAGAGCAAAAAGAAAAAAAAGAAAAAAGAGATTTGAACAAAGGAGTCCCAGGAGTTTAAGAGTAAGCGAGTAAGAGAGCTTGGGCCGGATCGCCGGCCTCCGACATATTTTTTAATCGCTTCGAACCTCTATTATTCTACCTACTTAATTAATTAAACGTAAACGGTGTATCTACGTGTGCGCCCGCGCGATCCCGGCCGATCCCCGCTCGCCCTGCCCCTGCTCCTGCCCCTGCCCCTGCCCCTGCCTCCCTCGCCCCTCCCGCATCCTCCCGTCCGCCCCTTCTCCATCCTCCGCCGCCCTCTTCTCTTCCCGCGCGACCCCCGTCGAGGGGCGGATCGGCCGGATCGCCCGGACTGTCGAGATGTGTTCTGTATCGAATTAACGAAATGTACTTCTCGAATATTCATCGCTCCTACGAATATCGCGGGACGAGGAAGGGTGACGGATGCACGACTACACTTTGGAAAAAACACGAGAAAAAACACAGGGAAAGGAAATCCTCCGCTCCTTGCCGCCCGAAACCCTGACGAAGGCCCACGCAGATTCCTCCCTCCYCCCCCYCCCCCCCCCCCTCCCTCCTCAACGGACCGTTGTGTATCGGGTGCTCAGTGTGTGGATACCCGAGTGGATCCCGCAATATGTAAATCTGTATGTCTCTCTCTGCCCGTATTACCGCTACGATATTTTATGTGAAGATAAATTGTTACGCAAATACATTACTGATATAACACCGAAGCGTTAATGATACTTTTTCACCCGATGACACCCGAAATCGCGCGCGACACTCTCTCTCTCTCTCTCTCTCTCTCTCTATCTATCTATCTATCTATCTATCTATCTATCTATCTGTCTCTCCCTTCCTCACTCCTCTCCATCCGTTTTTAACGACTCGCCGCGCGAAATAACGACTGTACATTCGGATAATTCCGTGTAGATACCGTGTAGTAACGATTTTTGCGCGATCGATCGGTCGAGGAAGAAAACGAGGCAAGAGGAAGCTAGACCGAGCAGGCTCCTTTGATGCCTTTGATGAGGAGACTAGAAATATTCGCGCGTTCGCATAAGTTGCATTCGAATCGGACGTGATAAATTTGACGTTCTCTTGGCTAAAATTTGGGTTAATCAGCCAAGGCTATGTTATCGAATCTGCTGCGAGAATGGAGGCTGGAGAATTATGAACTTAATGCATGATTCACGCTATTCACGCTTGCGTGATGATCAATAGCGAAATCGTATGATTCCGAACGTATATTGGAAATCTTCGAACATTGACGAAAAGAAAGTTATTCTTCGTTTGTTGCAATGCTGATAATACACAGCAGGCAATTGCTAATAATGGTTTGAGAAATTATTAAGAATTACCAAGCTGACTAAGCTTGATGTACGACGTGCATATCATATTTTAAGGAAAAATAATAAGAAACGGAAGAATATAACGATCACTTTGCTTGTGAATCGTCGCGATAGTGATGCCAGCGAGAGAAATGATCATGCGAATCATCGGCGTGAATCCGAATGAATTCTTATGGCGGAAATTGCGCAAGTTAATCGAAACCAAGTTCTTCTACGTGAGAAATTAAATTTTCGAACAACTTTGAGATTTATTTTCATCACCATTAATAAGTTTATTATTAATTTTGAGTTCCTAGTTATGTCTGTCGAAGTAGCGAAAACTTGTTATTAATTTAAACTTAATAATCTAATCGAAATAAAATTGATTCTTTGTCGAAAAGTTCCTTCCTCCTTAGCGTTAAAACGCTACTGCTTTTATACAATCGAATTAATTTTCTAATCGAAACTAGTTCTACCGACTAGATTAGAATCTCTTTAGGAGAATGCGATAGTACAAACTCGAATTTACTTAGATTCAGGAATAACTGGCAAAAATTGCGTTACGGGAATGTAATTGTTTTCGACATCGTCGTGCCATCTCTTATCCGAAACTGTAATGAGGCGTGTGCATGCGAAGTGCGTCACATCAAGACGTTTCTTAACCTATGTTTAAGGGATCACGTAAAAGTGTCGGTTCATTATCAGATATCAGACTTGTCTGATCGACTAAAAATTCACGATGCCGCTAGAAAATCTGGAAGAGGAAGGTCTGGAAAAGAATCCGAATTTGGAACTAGCGCAGACTAAATTTCTGTTGAGTCTTCCCGAACACAAGGATGATCCCCATCTGAAAACGAAACTCCTGGATGCCATTAAATCGGACAGTGAGTTTGCATTTTTTTTTTTTTTTTTTTTTCCACTTAACTAGCCGTTGCATTATTTCTCGATAATGTCGGGTGCGATTTGAGAACATGTACTTTCCCTAAAATGCTAAATGTTACTGCTCTTTGTTTTCATCGTCGAGTATACCATGTATGTCAGCAATGACAGGTTGCATGACATGTAGCCTCCTCTGTCATTGATAGTTGAAAATTAGTTACCTTCAGTATATATTTTCTCTCATTTGAAGTAATTGAAGTAAGTATATCGTCGCTTTTGACAGACATGGCTCCATTTTATGAAGACGTATGCAAGGACTTGGAATGGTCAGTCGACGAAGCGCTTCTGTCAACGATGAAGGCACACAATACAGAACAGTTAAAGAAACTCGATGACGCTATCGAGGACGCTGAGAAAAATTTGGGCGAAATGGAAGTCAGAGAAGCGAACCTGAAGAAATCTGAATATCTGTGTCGAATAGGTGACAAAGAAGGTGCAATCTCTTCGTTTAGGAAAACTTACGACAAGACGGTCTCATTGGGGCATAGACTGGATATCGTGTTTCATAATATCAGAATTGGCTTGTTTTATCTAGATCACGATCATATCACCAGAAATATCGAGAAAGCTAAGAGGCAAGTAAAAATAGAAGGAAAATATTTGTTGGTTTTTTAATGTTTATTAATTATTTAATTTTATCCTAATTAATGTACGTTCCAACTACTTTGTAGTTTGATAGAGGAAGGTGGCGATTGGGACAGGCGGAATCGTTTAAAAGTTTATCAAGGAACATACTGCATAGCAGTTCGCAATTTCAAAGAAGCTGCAAATTTCTTCTTGGACACAATCAGCACATTCACCAGTTATGAACTCATGGATTATAATACATTTGTGAGGTATACGGTATACTTAAGCATGATAAGCCTCCCGCGCAATGAACTGAGAGACAAAATCATTAAGGGATCCGAGATTTTGGAAGTTCTCCACAGCAATCCGGACGTCAAGGATTATTTATTCTCATTGTATAACTGTCATTATGCGGATTTTTTCAAGAATCTTGGTAAATTGACCGACGAAACTTGCTGTTTATTACAGAATTACGTTGACGTTATCGAAAATAAATAAAACGTCATTTTAGCACACGTCGAGGGATTATTGCGCCGAGATTACTTAGTATTTCCGCATTATCGATACTATGTACGCGAAATGCGGATTCTTGCATATACACAACTATTGGAATCCTACCGATCCTTGACCCTTCAGTACATGGCTGAAGCATTTGGCGTTACTGTGGAATACATTGATCAGTGAGTGACTTATTATCATTAAATAACTGTCTAATTTTATATCAGTATTTTATTTTTAAAAATATCTTGAAGCGTTTATAATAACATGATATACAATTAATTTAAATCATAAAATTATACTGCTGGAAACTTTGCTTTATATTTGAACATTTTCATTTTTACAGGGAATTATCGCGCTTTATAGCAGCGGGTCGATTACATTGCAAAGTCGATCGAGTCGGAGGCGTGGTCGAAACGAATCGGCCAGACAGCAAGAACTGGCAATATCAAGCAATGGTGAAGCAGGGAGATCTTCTACTTAATAGGGTGCAAAAATTATCGCGTGTCATTAATATTTAATTTCATATACCGATTTCATCGCAATACAGAGAATATGTACTATCGCCTGCTCAAATTCTATGCTCTTTATCTGTTTCAAAGCATACATCCCATTTTACAAATTTTGTAACGATACACAGATACACATACATAATAAAGTTTCATATTTAATTGTGTAAAGAAAATATATATATATATATATATATATATTAACCGTACTGTATAAATAAAATATTTGTCTGCTTTATTATTGAGTCGTGTCGGAAAATAAAACCGTATCTGACCCGTAATCCGAGTCACTATTGTCGAGCTGTACTACTATCTCGTTTCTCGCTAGTGGAGGTTCGTAACGGAATTTTTCGTAACTTTTATGTTTTGTAACCACTAACTTTCTGCTCTCTCATGATACGGGACCGTGACGACATCTGTCAGAATCGAAAATAACTTTCCTTAACATTTTTATTATCGCAACTCCTCCAATTAATACCTGACAGCGACAATCCACCGGGATTTGGTGGATACGTTATTCGTGTCCTCGTTATTGCCAGCTGCCGGAAGCTGAAGAGTATTCCAATCTGATTTGATATTATTTAATACGCAATAGTCTGTGAACGTACACGTATTTGCACAAAACGAACATTCAGCGATTGCTCTTCTCGTCGCTTTCATACAATTCATCTATTAAAAGGGGCACGCAAGACAAACGAGTCAATCGTCGCCAACAAACGACGATTCGCATCATTGGTTTGTATGACATCTACGCCTGACTCGTCATCGTCCAAAAATACCGGCTGACGGCAGGAAACCTGATTGATCTACCAAGAGCGAAATCGCACATCGATCCGAAAGTTGAGCGATAACCGTCACTTCTATCACGTCCATTTCGACTACGATGGACAAGACGAAGCTGGTTAGCAACGACCTGGAACTGCCGCCGTTGCGTAGCCTAGACGATTTCTTGTTGGAATCTGCGCGATTCCAGATACCGAACATCAAGGATTTGGAGAAATGGGGCAACCGAGTGGTCAACAATCTCTTATACTATCAGACCAACTATTTGTTCATGTCTATCGTCATCTTTCTGATCGTTGGGTAAGCCGGCTATTTTGATATGCTAATCTTATCATTCAAGTGATTAACCACGTATTTCTTTTACTATATCAGCTGCAGCAATGATCATACTTATCAAATCACATTTGTTAATATTGAAATCCTTAATTTTATCGGAACAAACATGTTCTTTTCTCTTATGATTCTCCCTTACGAGACCTCAATATTTATTAGACTTAATTTGAGAATGCTCATGTTTCTTATCTGTCAAAAACTTTTACACGAATATTCCCTATTGAATCTATCATTTCTATTGATATTTTATATTAACTTATTTATCTCATGTTTATTGTACAAATTTTATATGCGTAGATTGATTCATCCGGTTAAAATGCTAGCTGGTATGCTGGCAATGATGGCAATCTTGAGTATATTTGCATATATGTCTGTGGAGGGAAGCTTGGTGCACAACTTTAAGAAGCAATATCCAATAGTTGGAATATTGTTCATAGTATTTACTGGATGCTTTGTAACGTATACTCTGGGATCTCTGTTGGTTTTCTTACTGGGTATCCTATTGCCGTTTTGTGGTAAGTGACATAGTCTGCTGTATATTACTGCTATATATATATGCTATACCAAAGTTATCAATTGCCGTTGATCGACAAGATCCAGTATGCTTATCGTGCTACATATATCAATATTTTCAGCGATATTCATACATGCCTCGCTAAGATTAAGGAATATAAAAAATAAGATTGCCAACAAGATCGAAGGCATTGGTCTGAGACGTACGCCGATGGGTGTGTTTCTAGGACATCTCGGTATGGAGGAAGAATTGTTTTCATAAATTTCTCTAAAGCTCAATATTTCTCAAGTTATTTAAACGAGCCGAATGGAAATGCTTTGCAATCTAACAAATCTAACAACCTTATCACATCGCATAAACAAATATAGATTTTCATACTAATCCATATATTCATATGAAAGTTACACATCTATTTTAAATATGTTTTAGACAAGCTTGAAAAAAATCTAGATATATATATTTATCTTAGATATTACCATATACTTTCTTATGGATTTATTAGAACAATAGAACGATTTATCGAGAGAAGAACATTTTGAGAGCTTGTGAAATTATTATTTCAAATGTAAGATCAAGTGTCTTATATATATATACATATATATATATATACATATGTATAAAACTGTAAAATCATATTTTCTTAACTAGTCTTGAAAGAATATTTATACATGTTAAGTTTCAAATGCTATATGATATTAATATTTAATGAAGTCTTTATGCCTGCTAACATCATAAATAAAAATAAAGAACTCATTATTTATTAATATTAAGTATTTAATATCTTTAAACAGCATTTTCTATAATTAATATAACTTTTATTTATTATATGTGTATATATACATATAATATAGTCATTGTCTTCAAATATATTATTAAAAAATACTTATTTTAAGAAGACTTTTCTCTAGCGTAGATGATATTGATATTAAATAGTGCTGTGTTGAATCATTGCAAAATTTATTTGATGGAGATTATTATATAATGTATTGAAAAATGTATATGAATAAAAGTACTTAAATTATCTTCTTTATTTTTTAAAGAATTTTAACATGTGTTATCTCAAGAATACAATATCATATTCGTTTTTCACGGAAGAGCTTAAAAGATATCGTTACTTGAGCAATATGTGATATTTTTCAGCATTTAATTTAATTTTTTTATTTCGTTCAGTATTTATTAGATTTCTTGATCATTGAAATTGATCGAGAAATCTTGATCGATGAATTTTGCGAATGGATTGAATGACACGTATTTCACACTATAGTTATTGTTTCTGATGATACATTTTATCAAAACACTATAATTTTTAAAATTTTATCACGTAGAATCTTGTCAGTAGTGAATTATGTGTCATCGTATCTAATGTTTTATTATTATTTTTTTTTTCATTCCACTATACAGAAAACGTGACTGGTATGACCTTGCGTGCACAGACATCTTTCATGCAACCGCCTCACTAATATCCTGCTTTGCGCATCGAGTTTCACGATGATCTGGCAAAGATTAATATTGATAATGGTTAATGTATATTGCCATCGCTGTTCTAATTGAACTGCAGCCTATTGCGTATCACGGTGAGAGTTTCTTTTTAACAAACTATAAAATAAGAAACATCGAGTCTTGTAACGTTCTATTACTAAATTGAATAATTATCTATGATTTAAGATTGAAATTTTCGTTGAACCTGTGATTTCTAATGGAATAATGTTATTTGAGAGTGAAATTAATAAGCCAGCGGATTATTCAGTAATACCAAATATCAAATTTATAGATTTATACCAAAAGACATTTATACCAAAAGATTGTTTACCATTTTATCTTGAGATAATCATTTTAGGGCTGATTTAATTGAAGATGTGCATATTTTTTAATGCACATACACAATTCTGAATATGCTGAATATATTTATGCATATATATGTGATATTTAAAAGTTGTCTTTATAATATATAAAATACGATATTTTGAATTGATTTATATGTATATATGTATATACATATCTGAGACAAGTGTAATAAGATGCGTAACATATTGTTTTTAAGAATGTTATGTTACATAATGTTTTTAACTTGAGATATTTTAATGCGTATACCTTATGTCATCTAATCCTATGACATTAAGAATATTGATCATGTTCATATATAGCATAACATTTGTTTTTAATTTTAGAATCCTCTATGTAGCGCATGTATATTCATGTAGTTATAGATATTCGATATCCCTATTATGTGAGCCTAATAAATATGCATATTACAAGATAGAGTAATATTCTTTTGATGAAGAGCTAATTAAATTACATTTACGTAAACAAAGAAGAGTAGGATAGATTAAAATATTAATATATTTTGATCAAGTAATATATTTTAATATATACTTATATATATAATATATACTTACATATATAACAGATGTATATATAATAAATCTGGAAGAAATCATGTTTTGTCAGATATATTACAGAATTATGATATTATACACTGGGAAGTAAGTATAAATACAGTTCCTTGATATACATGAAATAGTTTAATAATCGATGAGTAGTGTCGGTTATTGATATTAGCTATATCAATACTTGTAAAATATCTCGACTTACAGCTATCTTAACTGTGTGACGGCAGTTTTAACTTGAACAAAGTATTTATCTCGATGATAATCATGTATTGGCATGTCTTGTACTATCAACAATACGTATATTAAAGTGTGTCTTGAATTGTCTTCGTTTTTCTAGCTCAGTTATACAATGTATTGCAATGTAAAGTCTCACTTGATTTATGTTTTGAATCACATTGACGGAAGTTCTCTTTTGTTTTAAGATGACAGGAACATTTTATGATACGTTATAAAATCTATGTACCTGCCGTGATACATATGTTGTATATTCCATTTCAAAACGGTTTTATGATTTGTTTTGATATCATAAAGGGAAATACGTTTTGAGACGGCTGTACACATATATGGACGGCACCTGACGAGACTGGCGGAACAGTAATAATAAAATTAAATAATAATAGTTGACCAATAAATATACAGAGAATATACAACCGAAGATTTCTCTTGTAAATCATGTCTTTTTTTTCTTTCTTTTTTTTTTTAGAAAAAAGAAAACCGTGAAATAGAATGATTTACATCGAGCGTTTCATACGAAATGAACACTGAATGGCAGTGCTTTATCATGTTCATAATCTACCTTAAAGATACTCCATATCACTTTAATTAAAAACATATCTATAAATATACGAAACATATAAATTTGATCGCATGTGCGCGCGATTTCATCAATTTTGAGAAACAGATCAACCATTTTTCTTTAAACTGTACATAGCGTACAAACTTTCTACGAACTTTCGCTGGATTAAATTTCGAAAACTTTCAGATGAATATCTTATTCGCTTAGATCTCTTAATTTGAGAAACAAAGCGAAAGGATGGAAAATATTCATGGAAAATATTACTATATTTTCGTTATAAATACTGTGTTAGTTGGAAACAAAATTGTATCTAACAGACGAATGTCTGAGGATAATGCACCGATATTTGTTTTCGGAAACGGTACTAAAAAGCTATGCTCCTCTGATGGAAATCCCATTTCTTCCATTTTCGCCAAGAAATCCTAAACAGGAATTGTAATCACATTACAATCATCGTATTATATATTTTTTTAAATGATTTTTATAACTAGAGAAATTAATTTTATAGAGCTTTTTGGGTAATTTCAAACATGTACCTCTATAGTATCTGCTCCACACATCGATATCGTTTCTTTCGTACCGTTTGGCAGTCGTAGACACAGCCGTAAGGAAGGTTCGTCGCCTGAATTAAGAAGTAATATCACGGATAAAATGAAGATATCGGAATGTCGAAGGGATTATAGATATCATGCTTACCCGTTTCAGCTTTAGCTGTAACAGATTTTGACTTTTTATTCTTTTCTTGTTTATCAGCCTCATGAACCTCGTTGAGTTTTCTCTTGTTGTTGAAGGCAGTGCAACTACTACTTGGAACACTTGAACTTGTAATGTCGTCACACGCTACATTTTTGGTCTCTGTGTATACAATTTGAAAAATTTAATCGATTAAAACAAATGTAGATGTATGTTGTTTAATAATTATTGTGAAATAAATAAATTGCTATATACAATCATTTTCGCTTAAATTACCAATATATATACCAACCCGAATTTGTGATTTTTTCAGACAAAAGTCTAGAGGTTTTGCTGCTAGGACCACAATCCTAATACAAAAAAGAAAAAACGAAATGAAAAGATAAATATAAAATTACAATTATTAAAATTACAAAATTTTAATACTGACGTTCTTTGTTTGCGCTGCTAGAATATCCCGTTTTGGAGGTGAGGTAGGAAAATTGTTCCAGTCTTTAGAGTTAGATGTAACTGAAGCGCTCTCTGGGGAAGCATGCGTACTTAGCATATCATTCAAGTCTGACATTAGATTATCTACAGTGATGTTATTGTAAGTTTTTATGCATTCTCCTGTTCTGGGATCTATAATCGCCAGATAGGGATACATCACTACATTGTAGAAATCTACGTAACGCTTTCCATCCGATGTATTGGACAGAACCTAATCAGGAACAGCAAGAACAATATAGCCGATAGGGATAAAAGTTAGGAGATACAAAGCAGCATTATATTCCAGATATGACATACTTGCCACAAGACAAAGTGATCTTTGATAATCTCCTGAATCTGTTCATTGGCCCATACGTCCCTGTTGAGGACTTGGCAGGCAAACTCTTGCGGATTCTGGACATTAACGAGCAACCAACGGTTCAGATTCTTAGCGTAATCGCGTGCTTCCATGAAGGAACCCAAAAAGAGGATATTGCATGGTGGTCGGAACAGATCTTCCAGACGCTTGGATTTCTTTTGGGAGATGTGTTTCATGCCAGACATTCTACGGGCCATTTCTTCTTCTTGACGCTCTGTACAAAGTCATCAGTTAATGCAATGACGATCATAACTGATGTACCTGATGTACGCGATGATACATACGAGTTTCCACGGCGAAGTCTCTGAATCTATCAAACACATTGTTCGACAAATTGGGGAACGAACATACTGGCTCTGATGGCACCAAGATTTCTTGCGTTGGCAATATCGGAGCTCTCACCGGCGGCTCGGCATTCGCGTTCTCGGCCTCTGGTGCCCTGCCGCTCTCGAACATCAAACTGATCGCCATCTCCACGTTTCCATCGGCCAATGCGAGATACTGTTGGGCCGTCGCTTCGCTCTCACCTGACACACGAAATACATACAATAGCGCTAACGTCAACTCACGTTGTGTGCTGTTGCCATTGCAACCTGCTTTCTCGGCATTGCCGCATTTAAGTTCATTATGAGAGACGAGCGCATCGCGCCCTTGTTTATGTTCCCGAGCGTTTGCTTCCGCTTGCATCGCATCCGCTCGTTGATCGCTCGTTTTAACCTGAAAAGAATAACTGGAAACGAAAAGGATAAACCAACGTTATTTACCCGTCACCTCGATGAACTTGTCGATTAGTTCGCGACTCATCGCGACAGACATGTGTTCAGAAGGATCTTTCTCGCTGCGCGAAAATCAGTGGGCACGCACGGAAGAAAAACGCTCCTAAATCCCGCTACAACGCTCATCCACGTTACCAGAATGTATCCCGAGCATCTCGATATGTTGCACTGCAGCGCTGCGCACGCCGCTAGCACCTTCTATGTTGCAATTATTGTCATGCATTTACGATGCGCGGCGGAAGATTTTCTGGACTCTCCGCTTCGAAACTCTAACGCCTCTGATTTCGAGTAATTGCGATTGACGCCAATTTGATGAATCGCTTTCCTCCGAGAGACAAGGGTCTTTTAATAATTATTAAAGATATAATTTTTTATAGAGATTATTCCACTGTCTATCCGGGGATAGAACATTTTCGGCAAAGTTATTGTTATTTTTTCTGTAAATTTAAAATTGGCGATTTTATTAGGGCTGATTATAGGTGTAGGATAGGATTTATTCCATTTATCCTTTTATCGAATCAAGAAATTTAATTTCCAGAGAGCCATAATATAATCATTAACGCATCGTAATATACATATTTATCCACATTTGTCTTTTATGTCGCGTCTTTCTGCATAAACAATTAATTAAATGCGCAGCTAACTGCAGCTAATGCTGTCCATCCAAAAGCAATTCAGCAATCGCGAAAAGGTATTTAAAAGCGCGGAGTGATTCTAGCAAGGACGACGCCGCGCCCGAGCTAGATCAGCTGCAGTACCGACGACGATTCGACTTTCAAACGGTTTTCGAATCTGCACGAAAGAAGCGCGCCGAGAAGCGCGAAATCAGCTGTTCAGCCACACTGTTGATCCCCGTGTTTCCCTACGAACACGCTCCTGCGAAAACCGAGATGAAGTAACAGACTGAGCGGATAAAAAGGAAAAAAACGTGAGACTGACATCTACGAAGCGGAAACATGAGCATTACCGGCAAGCAGCTTTACGACAAGGTTCGCCAGCTGCAACCGGACCTGTCATCGGGAATCACGTCGGAGATCTTGAGCAAGGGTTGCGACAATCCGAGTGTACAACCTTTTCTGAAGTGGTTCTGCAAGAACGTGAGCAACGCCAACATCCTCTCTGACGAAGAGATAAAATTGTAAGGCCTATATTTTGCGTGCACATGCGTTACGTGTGCTTCTGAACAGATATGACATGTTACGACTTATTTTTTCTTCTAGAAAAAATGCACTGCACCATGCGGACGAGTGGTTGGAAGGCGAGGCGCTGGATGCTGCATTGGAGGAAGTCACCAAAGATTATCCAGATCTGCTGCAACTTGTTGATAGTCTAGACGACAAAGAAGATCTACTCGCCGAGTACGAAGAATTAGAGGAAAACTGCAGGGAAGATGAGGAATATCTTTGTTTGTTGAAGCATAGCATAAAAAATCTAAAGTAAGAAGAGATCCTTGTGAAATTGTGTTTTCCGTGTTGATGTCATAAACAAGCATGGTTGCAGAGAAGTCGAGAATAAACTGGATGATGACATCGAGGAACCTGAAACCATGCTGGACAGAGAACGGATCGAGAAAGAAAAAGCCTACGACGATTGCAGCACGATTCTGAAGGAATTTGATAGGGACAACTGTCAGTTCTCTAAGGATGTTGAGATTCTTTTGAATGTATACGCAAACGCTTCCAAAAATGTAACTATTTCCAATTCCAAATGTATGATGTACCAAGTAGTATTTAGCTTTGTTTGTTTATTTCATTAATTTTTTCTCCAGCAAGGCAATGCAATTTTGTGGTCACAAATGCCTATGGACTTATTCGTCAAGCAAATAGAACTTTATAATCATTACGTGGAAATTTACGTAAGGAGAGAATTCGGTAATACCAACAAGCAGTTGCAGGATGAAGATTCAGATTACACGTCCCTGATGAATGACAGTAGAGAGAAGCAGGTGCACGAGAAAATGCATGAATTAGCCTTATGCAAAACAAAGTATGTACTATTTTTTTTCCTTAAGAAATCAGGGTTGAACAATGTTGCTAAATAATTATCACATTTCATTTTTCATACAGTTTAACAGATTCCAAAATGCAAGAAATCAACGCTGCCATTCAAGAGGAATCCCTGGTGACGATGTTACAATATGTGCAGGACATTCATAACAATGGAGCCTTGAAAGTACCAAAAGATATTCAATTGCAGTAAGTAAAAGTATCGAGGCGCTATCGAGCAACTAACGTTATCCTACAGTTTCAACGCGGAGGAAAGAAACGTTCAAACGCAATATTTTTTTTTTTTGACTTAAGAGACGAGATACGCGCGTTGAACACAAAGAGGGATTTCTTGGAGCAGAGTGTCGAAGTTTTGCGGGACCAACAGATACCCGAGGTAACGCGTTTCGCGGAAACGGAAATGCTGAAAATCTTAAAGAACGATGCACTCGCTCGTCTCGAACGGAGGAAAGCTCGACTCGAGAAACTTAAGATTCTATTCTCCTTCGCGGCAAAGCACGGACACGTTCACGTGGATCTGCTATGTATGTTGATGGAAATGCAACGTCGCTGCTTGCACGAAATTGCTGAATTTATCGCTGATGCTCGACATTACATTGCCACGGAGTACAAACTCTTTTCTACGAGATGCGTTAGTATTTAATATCTTTTTTCTTTATCTGCTTTATGTCATGTTTCTTTGTCGAACTTATTTCGGCATATCGATGTGCGAAGAAATAATGAATTGCAATACAAATTCATAGAATCGTGAAATGTGCAGGAAATCATGCAGCAAGAGCAGAACGAATATGCAACCTTCGTAACGCGATCTCCGGATACTTACAACACGTTTAATCAAATATTTATCTCCATGATGTTCGCTGATAATCCGTCAGACGGATCGCTCTCCTCCGCATTAAAAAGATACGACGATCTGTTAACTGATAATGCAGAGAAGAAAAAATCGATATTGGAAACATATCTGAGTAGTAAGATCAACAAGTTGAAGAAACTGTAAGCATTATACGTGTGTCAGTAATATTATTTATCGTATACTTTATGATACTTTATTTTTCGTTACATGATTTCTGTGAATGCAGGGAGAATGAAACAGATAAGGATTATATGGCCGAGATACAAAGTGGACCAACAATTGGCCTCAAGCCAATTTCGTATGAAATAAGCAGTAAATGCGAGGAGATATCCGCCCTCGTTTGTGAGTTGCAAGAAGATATAACGAGAATCAGAAGTCAATTCAAGGAACGAATGGTATCATCCTACTTGTTTAATAATACCATGAACGTAGATTATATAACGTGTGCTAATGATTCTTATGTCGGCAGAGGATGGATGTCAATCTGGAACGCGAGAAGGATATATTGTGGCAGAGATTCTTGGCGGATCCAGATACATTGCGAATGAAATACGACGAAGCGAAACAGAAAGCGAATGAGTCTCACTTTGGAGACTCCTCGGAAGGTAAACCGAGCCCGTGAATCGAATACAATGTATCTATTGATATTATATTTTAGCGTTAGCGACAAACGTCGTGCAATTCCCAGCGAAAGCTTCTCGACTTTCGCGTTTTTGTATTTTTGTATCTTTGATCATTAAAATAATACTAATACTGCGCGCATAATATATCTTGATTTTCAAGATTTTCAAGATTTTCGTGTGTTCACTCTCGTCTCTTTCCCGATCCTTGAAATCCTCCCTGAAAGTAATTTAGAAGCTCGCTCCCGTCACCACATTTTTACAGTGAACGCGCGACGCGTTACGTGGACATGATAATGAATGATCCGTTCCAAGGACGCGCGTGTGTGCGTGCACGTTAGGCGCACGCGCGTGTAAACGCTCGAGGGGTGACGTAGGGAGATGCCCGAGTGTAACCTTGATCCGTGCACATCTATGTCTCTCCCCTCTCCCTCGCTCGGTCGTCGCTATCCTCTCCATAACCTCTTTCCGCATCACGGAATATATTTCGTTCGAGCTTTCGTGTGGTAATGGAAAGGTAATGGAAGTTTGTAGGTAAACGTTCTATATACACGAAACACATGCGTTTCGAAAGCGTCGACACCGCACTCGCGTATCTTGCGTAAGTATGGGATGCGACGAGCGAGAGGGAAATGTACGCAGGTGTTTTCCGATCGGCGTGATACGGGCTCGTTCTCCTATTGGTTCGAGCTCGCGTCCGAACGAAATGCTCGACATGCAGCGACGGCAGTCGCAGGGAGCAGGGAAGAAAAGGGAGAAGAGAGGAAGCAGACCAGTGGAGGAAAAGAGAAGAGCACGGAACGGGGAAGTGGCGACGAGGTGAGGAGTATTATCGATTCGCCGGGGCTCGTGAGTTAACGGTTTGTTTACACGAGCACGCGGGGACGGACGGGCACCGGTCCGTATGCGATACAGCGGGGAGGAATAGGCAGCGCGCGCATGCGCCGCCCGATCAAAACAATAATAACAGAGTAGAAGGTTCATGGCTGGCGGACCGCGGCCGCTCGCTCTTCGCTCGACGAACTCGTTGAGGCCCGTTGCTGCTGCTGCCGCCGCCGTCGCAGACTCCGCTCCGCGCAAAGTGCCACACGACGACGAGTCGGCTCGTCGCTCACTGTAAACAAAAGAGAACGCGCGCGGAGCACGCACGCACGCACGCACGCAGCATTAAAGGACATTTAACGCGCGCGCGTTAAACCGTGCACATATTTGACACATATCGCCAGGTCGACAGTTCGATACGTTTGTCACGGGGAACGAGAATCGACGTGTGCGCGTCCGAATCGGCGAAACGAAAGCGCTACCGTGGCTACCTTCAAGGTGGTCCGAGGAAAATTCCAGCTCGATATCCAAATCGAAACGTGCGAGCGCAGAGTTGTCGCAAACGACGAGCGAGAATCATCCGCGAGTGAGAATCGTGAGATCGTTTCTGTCTCAGGAATAAGGTAAGAGAGAAAGAGAAAGGGAGAGAGAGAGAGAGACAGACGAAACTTGAAACATTAGTAGACTGACACTCGATTCGAAAGTGGGAGTGCGCGACGATACTGTTCACTGTTGGACGAGTAAATCTACCGCTCCTCTCTCCGTATTTCGATCATCTTCTTCTCCCGCGGGTGCGCGAGAAGCTCATCGAAGCGACGTTCTATACGTGTGCAACGAGAGCGGTTTTTTTATTCATGTGCGACTTATCGCGCTGATCATCGAAGAGGGGGGGGAGGGGAAAAAAAAGAGGAAAAGGCGGAACAAGATTCGGATGGTACAGTGCGCGTTCGATCGGCTCGGAAGCAAAACAATGCGGCGCTGTTGTAACGTGTAGTGTCGAAGGAGTTTCACCGTATTCGTGTGTACATGTGCATGTAGCTGCCGCAGTTGCCGCACGGTGCGCTGGTGTGCGTTTGTTTATGCGCGTAGATTAGCCGTGCGCTCGTACTCGGCGTTCATTCAACAGTCAGTCGCGTTTCGACGCGCGATTCCATCGTCATCGTCATCGTCATTGCCGCTCGCTCATTCGTTTCGAAAGCGAACGAACACGCAGGAAAGGCAGAGGGGAAGAGAGAGAGACAGAGAGACAGAGACCGAGAAACCGAGAGAGAGAGAGAGAGAAAGAGTGAGCGAGCGAGTGAGTCGAGAATACAAAAAGGATATCTCCACGCACGTATTTACCCAGTGAATCACGCACGTCCCGTCCGATTACGCACGGGCGGACGCGGCTGGTCGCGTCGCCGGATACGAGCATATATATATATATATATATATATACACACATATATATATATACATATATACATACACACAGGCATATATACGTATTCAGCGAGTATATTATTGTTGACGACGTGTCCGTCTGCGACGACGCCGAATGATCGCGCCGCTGGCGCAATTATCGGAGATAGATCACGGTGCCGGTGGGTAGAAAAAAAAAAAAAAGAAAGAAAAAGAAAAAGGAGAAATAGCCCGTCGAGTGATTCGCGGCGAGGAGGTAGCAGCATCCCGGATCCTCGGCAACGCCGCGGCCTTTTCTCCGGAAGAAAATACTGCGTTCTTTTCCTCCCTTCCTCCGTTTCCGCTCGTTGTTGTGTTGCCGTTAGAGAGCGAGCGAGCGTCGACCCAGGTAAACATCGGCGCGTGAGAAAGAGGGAACATCGCCGGTGAGGGAACGACAAAGAGGCCAGAGCCAGGGACACAAACGACACATTGAGAGATCGTACAGTCATACGGCGAGATCATTGGATAAAGAAGGCAAGAGGGGAAGGGAAAGCGAGAGGGAACGCGACGACGAAGACTCGAGAAACATCGACGGACCTTGCTGTGTTGCTATTTACTATCGGTTTGTGTTTCTCACTACGTGTTTCTTACAGACAGGAGCGTAGCAACAACGGTACCGGTACTTTTCGTGCAAGTGTGTTATCCGTGAACGCTGAAGATGCCGAGCGCTGAGGAGACGACGTACTTGATCGGCGTGATGCCAGACGGCGCGGCGCAGGCGGACACGACGTTCCTGGCGCGCGACGTCGACCTCCTGGTGTCACAGATCAAGGAAAATTTGCGGTTATCGGGTCTGAAGGCCAAGTCCAGCGTCAGCCACAAGAACAGCCGACCGTTGCCGTATCGGGTACCAGCGCGTTCCTGGGCCGACCCGGCGGCGACAACCGGCTGCGAGGTCTGCGGCTTGCGATCCACCAATCAGCAACAGCAGCAGCAACAACAGCAACAGCAGCAGCAGCAGCAACAGCAGCAGCAGCAGCAACAGCAACAGCAACAGCAACAGCAACAACACGTGACCGCCGGTCATCACCATCATCACCACCACCATCACCATCACCACCACCACCACCACCATCACTATCATCACAGTCATCTGAGAAGGAACGAGAGAAGTCGAGTGGACGATGACCCGTACGAGCTACTGCAAGAGCTACTGCGCGAGGGTGGTCTCATCAAGGAGGCGGTCAAGAGGTTGCAGGCGAACCCCGACGAGCTCTCGGGCTCGGAAGTGGACGAGGACGACGTGGTGGACGACGAGGACGACGAGGATCGGAGATCCGGCTGTTACCGCAGGAAGCCCTACTTTTACGACTCCGAGGACGAGCCGTTGCCACCGATGTACAAGCCTCTGGAACTGTGAGGCGTGCGCGAGGAGGGAACGTACGGCTGAGAAAGAATTCTCCGGACATTGTTACGTTTCTCGTCGTCGCGAACAGTCGGCGACAGTCATCTCCAGATGCTCGTTCCTGGCGCAAAGAAACAAGCAGCGTCAAACGAATCTCCCGTGAGCGGTCAGAGACGGGCGCTCGTGCGGGACATGGCTCGTCTCGAGATAAAGTGGCATCTCGTTTCTCTTTTCGCGTTCACAGATCTGTGGGAGTCGGATCTGCGGGGTAGTATATACGCAGGTAGTACGATATTGCGCGTGTGCCCGGTGTGCCGCAGTGAGAAACCTGCGCGTGCGTGCGTGCTCGTAGACACAATTAGGCGAGAACTCGCCTTACATGGCCGTGTTTGTAAATACGCTGCGTTGCGGCGTTGCGCGCTGGCGACTCGCGCTTCGTGATGCCTCGGCCGAGATCGTCGTCATCGTCCTCGTATCGACGCCTCGCAGGCCTACGTGGAAGACTTATGGCCGCCGACTCGCTCCAGCGCTCAAGACACATACGCGTCCACGAGAGATGTGCCTCTCCCTCCCTCCCTCCCTCTCTCCCTCCCCCGTGGCGTACCTTTCTCCGTATTTTATGCCAGCGTAGTCGGCGATACGTTGGTCCTTGTCTTTTAAATTGTTCAGCAGCAGCTTGACTCGGAATATTCCTCGACGCAACGTAAAATGTTCCTTTCCGTTGGTCGCGGCGTATATCTAGAATCGAATAACATATCGCTGGTTATCGCGAATAACATAGTCGCGATACGTACTTGTCACGTAATATCTACCGTACACACGGTTCTCAAACATCGGAGAATATATCGAGCAATGTGTCATCGGTGTGACGGTGACGTGATCCATAACCGTCTGCCGTTGCACAGAAAATTTCAATAATGATTAAGATAGCGACAGATATCGCGTTATCGCGGCAGAACGCGGACCGACACGGCTACAGCTGATTTCCATTTGCGCGATGAAAAGATTGGCGCTTCGAATACGGGCTCGCGCCCTTTTGTCGCGAGCCTTCAAAGAGGACATGAATGATGACAATTCCACGTAAATGCATTTCGTTTACTCCAATGGTCCAAACGGATGTCGATTAGACATCCGTTATTTCTTTATTCCTAAAAAAATCAGCGGATTGCCTCTCAGAGGCAACGGCACAATGCCGTTGCCACCTATCTAAAGGCTGTATTATCGCGCCGTTTGCGCGTCGGCAATAATTGCGCAGGCATCATGCCTTTCGGTATTTGAAGAGCTAATCTCTGGCTTGTCGTCCCGCGCCCGGCCTTTTCAGATCGAACTGAATTGTGAGAAACGGCTTGCGTCAGTCGGCTCTGAGTCAGCAAAATATTGTCGTCGATCTCGGCGTTAGACGGAGACGGAGAGATCTGACATTAATCGACAGGCTCGAATGCTACAAGTTCTGTGTTTGTTCCGTGGCCGAAGCTTGTTTGCGGCTCGTGGTTTCATCTCTGCGAGAGATAACGCTAACGTAGATCGGCGGTACATCTGCGATAAGGAAGGTACTGTGCCATACTTTGGATATCGTTGAATTCATTCGAATAGCATACAACAATGATCGTTGACTGTTATCGTTGTTAAGTCCCGAGTCCCGTTGTTTCAACAGTTTCAACCTTCATGGTTCCATCTCGAGCATCTTTACGATGCTGGAAAAGGAAAAGCAGCATGGGATGATGGGACAATGTGTTCCTGATTCAGGAAACACGGAACGCGATGCTTCGTCCGGTCGAACAATTATGTCGATTTTCTTGCTTCGAGGACTCGCGTGAACACTATAAATAGAGGCTTTCCGTTACAGAGATGCCACCCGCAAAGAAGCTTCGAGTCGCGCAACCCGACGACGCCGACTCGTCATTGCGATTTCTTGAAGAGGAAGAGAAGTCTCGGCGGAACAAAGACGGACAGAGGGACCTGATTCCGCGTTGTTTCGCGAGTTTATTTCAACGGGCGATACAGGGTCTCCTAGGAATCTAGGAGAAAAAGAGTATTTTTAAAACGTATCCTGGATCCGCGCACTAAAATTCACACAGAGACAATACCTTTCAGGAATAAAGAAGCTTTTTCGGAACGAAAGCATCGAACATCGATGACAATAGGCTGTCCGAGAAGGGCATCGAGTCCTCGAAGGATCACAGATTTAGCGAGCGAGTCGCGTGAACGCAAACGCGCCCGTCGACGTTTCTTTGACATTCTTTGGCGTAGTAAAGTATTAGGGCCGCAATTGTCGCGACAGCAGGATACGCGATGATCTCATTTATTTTTTCACAATGCGTGCAATGAGCGGACCAAGCGATCGACGAGGATAAGATGATTGACGGATGATCAGTTCGAAGAGAACTCCTCCCGTCCTTGGCTCACCGCGAGGCTCCGCAAGATCGTCACCAGGCGATAGTCAGCGGGGCTGACAAAAAGGCTGCCAAGCCCGATGGAGAGTTTATGCTCACATCTGCGTAGCGCAAAGCGAGCGAGCGTACAACATTGCGAACGAGAGCGTCGAGATTGATGGTCGTCACCTAGCTGGAAATGCAATATCATTTATTTAAGAAAGCATACGTTCTGAGAAGAACACACGATCAAAGTTCGCCAATGGAATTTATATAGAGATCGTGATAGAGCTTCGGGCTAAAGAAAGCAAAATAGATGAGACTTCATCGTACGATCGTCTGCCTTGATGCAGCGTAGAGTGTTAACGGAAGTGACATAAAAGCATGTCGGATAGTGTTGTCGCGCGAGAAATCGGTGAAGCATAAAAGAAAAAGGAAAAAGAAAAAAAAAAAAAGGAAGAGGAAGAAAATAGACGGCCAGGGAGAGAAGAAAATGTGAACGCGGACGCTTGTATAGTAAATATAGTAAATATAGCATTATATTTCTCTGTGCATGTTTTAGTGCATAGTTACTTATCGCTATCGATCGCTAGGGGAGGACACGCGGTTGACGTTACATAGGCTTTAGCCGACACTGTGCAAGATCACTGTGGGCGAATTTACGAGATTACGCTCGACGATCGTTCTCCCTGCCGAGGGAGACCGAGGGAGACCGAGGGAGACCCAGGGAATCGCGATCCGCCCTTGATAAAAGCCCGTGCCGCGCGGCCGCGTGACGTCACGGGCGAAGCAATTTTTCATTAGCGAAGGAATCTGTTGTGCGTCATTGATACGCGCTACTTAGAACACCGCCCGGGGCGATGGAGGGAGGCGGGCGAGTTTCATTTCGAAATCTCGTACGAGCATCGCCCCGAGAAACAAGCCCTCAATTATTCCGGGCATGCGTGACGTCACGACTGCAGCGTCCGGGATTTTATAATAGATGGTGGTTGGCGAATGCGGTCGCGACACTGTGACGTAATGAAGCTCTCGCATGTAGCGATAAAGCGAGGAGGTGGAGGAAGACACGATCGTTTCGCGTCTCGCGACGACGTTAGCCGCCTTTATCCGAATAATTAGATAAGCTAGCAATTAGTACACGTTGCGCGCACCTACTGCGAACGAAGTGAACGAATTGCGTCAGAGTTCCACGAGGTTTCGCCGAGGATGCTTGTGGATAATGCGTACGTGTGTGCGTGCGTGCGTGCGTGCGTGCGTGCGTGCGTGCGTGCGTGCGTGCGTGCGTGCGAGAATGTGAGAGCGTGGGAGAGTCGCGCGTTAGTCTCTTTCATTTTTTTCCCTCTTTCTCTCTCTCTCTCTCTCTCTCTCTCTCTCTCTCTCTCTCTTTGTCTTTTTTTTCTTTTCTACGAGTAGGCGCAGTCCTCCGTTCTTTTCTAAGTTTTATCGTTAAAAGGATCGTGCGTTACGAAAACTCTATATCTCGTTGTGATCGCCGAGTCTGCGAGACCGGCAACTCTTAATTACAAAATAAAGAAGTTCAAAGTTTCGATGCAGACACATGTGTATGTATTTATATGCGTACGTTGTTCTTGGCCACGCGAGGTCGCGCGAAAACTTTCCACACCGACCGTCCGCTTCTTCCTTTCTCTCTCTCTCTCTCTCTCTCTTTCTCTTTCTCTTTTCCTCTCCTTCTCCTTCCCGTGTCTCGTTCCCTCTTGCTTCACCGTCATCAAACGTCGGCATCAAACAATTCTGCTTGGTATCTGATGACGCTGCACGCCACAAATACATCGTGACTACATATTATGCCGATATCATATCGGATGTCTGTTCATGATCCTTCTTTCATCGATGCAACGAATCAGCGAATCCTTGCAGGACTAATCGACGACAAAGTGATGCAACATCAGGCGCGTTCTCGGATTCGATCATGATCGCGTGCGTGCGTGAAGAAAAGAGGAGGAATTGAATTCTCCAGATCGATGCCGCGTCTTGATCCGAGCTAATGAGCTAATTAGATAACTCACGCGTTCAACGTTCGGTTGGCGATTTCGCGCGAGCTTCCATGAAATTTGCTTTGTGCTAAAATAACATTGACTCGCGTTCCGTCAAATAGACGTTCGTCGTCCGTTACTAGGAACAGCGGTGTAGTAACGGGACACCCTGTATAAGCCGGCGGTTCACTGGCCTTCTGATCGTTGGCGCGCGTTGCGGCTGTTCTCGGTGCCAACTTCTAGAAATTTGCTTTCAGCCGCGCGTTTGCTGATCAAGCTCGCATTGATGGCAAACCGCGAGATAAATGCCCGCGATAAATGCACAATCGCCAATGTTGCGCGATGTTGCAGATTTTCCGCGGCGATTCTCGGCATCGGGGAAGCCCCGCTCGAGAGCTCGATACACATCCGAGGACCGGCTCTGCAGGCGTCCAGGCCATTGCAGGCCATCAGATTGGAGCGAGTGTCGTTTCATAGCAATTTTCGCGAAAGCATCGACTGCGCAATAATGACGGTTGCAATAATGCAACCGTAAATTACGACTCTTAAAGGTTCACGCCGGCCGGCCGACCAACGAAACCGGCGCTCGTTTTTACGAGCCACTTTGTTCGACGCCTCTGACCTGAAACCGCCGCCTCGAGGCAGAAAGGAAAGGGTTGATTATTTATTTACTTTTTCTTTTTTTTAATTTTTTCGCACCGACAGATCGTTCAACGATTCGCCAGGTTTGCGTGCATGCGGCCAGTCGCTAACACCGCGATTGTCGTATGCCACGTGCCGTTACGCAACGAATGACGATTTCGCACTTTACGCGCTCTACAAATTCGGCAGCGAAGCTCGCGGAGCTCGCGCTCAAATTCTGCCTCTTGCCACGTTCTTACGTGATGTCCCGCGTCTTTGATGGCGCTTCATATCTGTATTATTCTTATTTCTTCGGGGCTAACCATCACATGATCCCACCATGCAATAATATCTATAAATTTTAAAGATAGATGAGAAAGACTTTTAATCGCTATTCTCTTATTGGGGGGGTATTTTATCATTATTCAATTTCAAGAATACCAAGGGTCCTCCTTGCAGACTCAGTCTATAGATCAACATTTTTTGTTGTCACTGGAATCCATGTGTTGGCATTTTTCTTGGTGGAACATCATCGCGCGGGATACTACTTGGCTACTATACCGAGCGGATTAACGAGGAGGCTTAAGGAGGAGACTCCCTTCTCCCCCCGATTCCGACCGCGGATCGCCGATGAGACTTATTTTTCCGCTCAGTGAGAGAAGGAATTATTTACCCGGAAAGCGGGTCTGATATTTACCCGGAAAGAGTCAAATGTCAAATCGTGAGGCGGCTTCGAGAACGGCGATCGAGCCGCCGATGATGAGACTTTTGCGTTCACGAGGAGTGCACGAAATCGCATGTAGTGCGATAAGTAACGCTTCAACCCTCGCGAGGATTGTTACTTGTCGCGCGCGTGTGACGATAAAGTTACGAAGAATTCTTAGGTAACGAGGCGACCCGTTTTCGTCAGCGGGCGCAAATGCTTGCAATTTGTCGATACGACGCGTGCACATGCGACACGTTCATTTCTTGCTTCTTATGCAAGTAGACTTTCTCGAGTAATCCGATTTGCCGGTGTCGCTTATCGCGCAACTCAAGCAATCAATGGGACACGTGTGTTACGCGCGGCGGCGAAAATAAACGGCGGGAAACCTGGCTCGACCTAATTCAGGAACGTCCATTTATACGCGTTTGTCTGGCGGTTTCGCTAAATTCACGACTCGTGACACGGATGCGAATTCTGTATTAATAGTGGGACACGTAAATCATGAGACACCCGTACATCTATTAATAATAATAACAATAGCAGCAGCAGCAGCAGCAGCAACAACAACAACAACAATAATAATAATGCCGAGCATTTTGGAAAGCGAGCCGAGCGAAGATGCTGCTCGGCAGCCGCGGATGCGCGAATCTATCATCCGCGCGATACTTTTTTCAGCAGTGTCCGTGTTCATTTCTCGCTGTCTCGCGGCTTCTCTCGCCTGGGACATCGTGGCCGCCGATAAATCTCCCGAATTTTTCGAAAGTGCACGAAGGCGCGCCCGATGCGCGTACGTAACGTCTGCCCCGCGCGGCCGACTCAAACGGCACGATTCAAACGAGCGAGATAAAAAAAAAAACGCCCACGAGGGATCCTGATAACGAGCGGCCGGATCAGCTCGTCGGGAATCGGAGAATCGAGCTCTCGAGTTCGTATTTGCGAGTTTACAACGGCTGATAGATCGAGATACGACGTAAAACCGGCCGGCGACAGAATAATAGAATCTTATTTATCGTTTTTTTGCTTCTTCTCTCTCTCTCTCTCTCTCTCTCTCTCTCTCTCTGTCTTTGTCTCTGTCTCTGTCGCCGTGAAGCGGCGAGGAATGCTGCCTTCAATTTGCGTAATTGATTTCGCCGTTCAGCAGCGGCGGAGAGTCTTCCATCGCGCATATTTCCTCCTATTAACGAATAGCGTCTTACGTAATAACCGTAACGTTCGAGCGGCAACCTTGTCGTCGAGCGGTCGTCTCCGTAAACTGAGAATCCTCTATTCTCAGTCTACGAACTGGTGGAGGCCCGAAGACTAAAGTTCGAAAGAAAACCTTGCGCTATTATTGTACGCGAGACGGCGTCGCGTTTCGCGAACAGCGAAATCTCCGCTCGGCGGATTATCCATTGAGCGAAATTGTTGGATCCTTTGGGAGAGAAGCGATGCAACGAGGGTGACGCAACGATTATATCGAATTACCGAATCTCGAACGAGGAGAATCTCGCTCGCCGGCAGGTCGAGGCTCACGCGAATCGACGATTCGAATCAACGCGTGCGACGCGTTTAATTAACGTGCTTGAGAAACTTGAACGTGACAATTAAATCATATCGCGCGATTGATGTGCTTATCGTCGCCAATGTTAACGACGCGACGTTAACAACGCGTAATAGCTCGTAATATCGCAAGAGGCACACACACAGGGCGCTCGTTATCGATAAGCCGCGTGCATTATCACCTTTTTTTTTTCCATTGATTATAACGGATTCGGTGTCCATCTCCTTCTCTCAGATCGGCGCGATCGTTAAGCGATACGAGCGATACTTAATGTCCGATGACAGATGTCGACCTTGCTGTATTGAGTGTATTGAGAAATTTCGTGGCGAGATTTCGCGGACGCGATGCGACCCAGATGCACGTTGAGGAAAAACGATCATACGTGATGGTGGTGGTACTCGTTAAAATGTTTACCGCGATTAGCATTAGCAGGGCAGTCTATAATCGTAAACGTCGATAAGAATCGATCGATCGAGCAACGACATGAAAATATGCATGTCAGCCAATCTGAGACGTCCGATGTCCGAGAAACTCACAGCTGTATAATGTTTATCGGGCTTTCATTTACTTTCGCACCTTCGCACGAGCGAGACATCGCTCGATATCGATTTGTCCGCACCAATGGCGGAAAAAAGATTCATCGGCTCGCATCATTTATTTACTCGCGTCGCACGCGATGCATCGAACTCCGAGCGAAGGGCGCGAGACAAAGTTTGAAAACAAAATCACGAGCTTGCAGTCGGCGCTGCGGATTCGACAAACAACGCGACGGCGATGCATTGGCAAACGTTGCATCAGATCGCGTCACGTGGAGCGCGCGTATTCGGCGGTCATCGGCCGTCGTCGGCCGACATCGGCTAGCATGGACAAGGATGGACCACGTGATCAGTCATTTGGCCGAGCTATCAGATGAGCGTGCTTTGTCGAGCGCGATAACAGAGTGGTCGATACGGGAGCGATAGGCATCCGTATAAAGAAACACGATTTCCGCTGGCCTTCCGCAGTGCGATCACCTGCATGGCTACCGTGCATCCGTTCTGACTACCTACGAAACATCGACGCTCGACGTCGGATCGGGAAACGCCACAGCATCGCGAAGACACTACGCGCGTCGAGCAACATGGCGGCGGAATCTAGCGACGCGGACTTGTATGTATATCACGATCTGTATACGTTTCATCGCGTCGCTGCCCTTTGTAGAGACAAATCGCGCGCGCGGGCGTTGCGCGGGTATTCCTTGCTTTTGATTTTCGAATCCTCGAATCCCGCGTCGGGGGAATCCCACGTCCGTGATGTAGTAAATCCTCCAGTGTTTACTCGGCGGCGGGGAGGATCAATCTCGCGTTCGTTATCCACGATTTCTGTCCAAAAACAGCGCGCGTAACGGGCGCAAGTCGATGAATCGATCGTTGCAATCGCGACAGCGATATCGATAGCGATTGCGAGATCGTTCTGAATCGCGCGTTTCGCCGCCGAGCTAGTCTTCGTTAGCCGGATTTTGAGGTTATACACACCCGATGACGTCCATCCGCGTTGACCTCTGGACCGTCTGATAAGCGCGGAATGTAATAACGATAATCGTGGAATGCAACGAAAAGTGTTTCTTGTGTTTCGGTGTAACAGGCCGGACGGTCAGAAATTTCTCCATGCTTGTTTTATCTTCGATAATAATGCATAACGATAATCGATGCACGACATTGCAGCGGTTGAGATAACAAAGATTAGAAAGTAAAATGGATTAGGAGGCGAGAATTAGGGAGCATGGGAATTTGTAGGAATCATTTCGGCCTGTGGTCGCATCCCGTGAGCGGAGTCGTTGAAATACAATTTGCTGCCGACGTAAAAGAAAAAAAAGAAAAGGAAAAAAGAAAAAAAAACATGTCCGATAGCCTGCTTACGGGCGAGACAATGCGCGTCTTTGTTCCGGCTTGTTTCCGCGATGAATGAATTCCCTCTCGCGGAGAGAAACACGATTCGCTCAACGGGCTTTCTAGGCCGCCGGCGCGTAAGAATTAACGGCCCGTTGTTTACGTTTGCATTGTTCGTAATTATAGCGTGGCGTATCGGCCGCGAGATGCACACGGATATCACCCTTGCTTGTTCGTTTCGGCTTGCAAAACAGCTTCCGGCGAGATCGATATTTAATTCTCCCGCACGTACCCGCACGTGCGGCAGCTCGTTGTATTCGCAACGGCAACGGCGCGTTTGTCATCAATCGAAACGAATTTATCCGAACTTAGCCGAGGCAGGATTTTTCGGATTTTGCAGAACCGGATCGTTCGCTCGTGAACATCGCGATCGTTGATGACGAAATCACTAGGGCTAGGAGGGTTCAAGGCACCGCGTCGCCTCTCTGGCTCAGCTGTTACGCCAGACGTTACGCTATTGCTGCCGTATTGCTGCCGTATTATGCGATAATCGTGTCATTAAAACGGGTCGTTATCGATACATTTGTCCGCGGAGGCCGCGAGTTTTCGAGACGCTGCGTATTTTTCACGCCCACGTGATCCAATGTCAACGTTTTACGTAACGATGAGTCGCGGTACACCGTGCATCGGTACACATGCTCTGTCCTTATTGTCGATAAATGGCGCAGTCTCGTTACTCGCTTTGCGCATCGGGCGATAACACGATCGCGGGCGAGGATTAAGTAATTGCAACGTAAAAGCGTTGCCAGCGAGCCGTTGCAATCTCTCGCTCGAGAGATTAGATTGTCGCGCTTGGACTTTTGTTTTGTACCGATCGGAAAAACAAAGGCGATATTTTGCAGCGCGTCCGCGATATTCCACTCCACGTTGCATTTCGCGGAATAATATCTGCGGGACGTTCGATTCCGCCGCGTAATTCCTTCGCGTGCTTATCATCGTCATCGTCATCATTATCGGCGCACGAGGATATCGCTGCGTTCCATTTTCCATTCGATGTTAAATCGGCAGCGTCTGCCCGATAAAGCGAGCGTTATTTGCACAAATACAAATGAGCAGACGGAACAGAAGCTAATAATCAGCATAGGATTATTCGCGTCCGTCTGTTGTGTCTGTCGGCGAGCTTATCGGAGAGACGGAGAGSGGSGGSGGSGGKGGRGGGGGGGGGGGGCAGAGCGAAACTGTCGCAGGAAGAGAAGCTTCGACCGAGGCCGCGAGAAGTCAGGTCGCTGCGGCCCGCCTTCGCTTTCTTTTCGTTGACCGTGCCTCCTCTTTGTTCGGGGCATCAAACGTTTTGACGGCCGTTCGATGTTTCCCTTCTTGCGCGACCTGGACCTCACGACAGAAGAACGCGCGCGCATTCAGCCGCACCTGCAGCGACGTCATCGTGCAATTAAACGTCCATTGAATCGTGGACGCGCACGTGTACGCGGCAGCGTGTCGTCCACGTCGCGTCGGAATTATCCCCTCCCCTCGGCCTCCTCGTAACCCCCCCCTCCCCCATCCCCCTCGCCGGCGGCATGTCCCTCGGTTAAACATAATTTTCCGATCCGGATCCGGCAATTAAAAATTGCCGCGCGCGCGCGCGCGCGCTACACGAGTTCGGGGGGTTGTTTTCGCGTATGCCGGCGGACACGGTGGATGTATGGAGGGTTGAGCGTAACACAGCGTGTACACATTACGCGCGTGTATCTCGTTAGCGCGCCCGAGGCTTCCTGTGTGCCGTCACGCTGTGTTTCGTCTCGGGGAATACAGCAAAAGAAGAATTGTGTCAGTCAGGAGAGACGAGCCGTCCAACGTGAGAGAGAGAGAGAGAGAGAGAGAGAGAGAGAGAGAGAGAGAGAGAGAGAGAGAGAGAGACGCGACTTAAATATAAACTGAATACACACGCAAGGCCACGCGAGCCGGCTTGCCTCTCTTTCTCTCGTCCATTCTCCCTCTCCCTCTTTCCTCCCCCCCCCTATCTCTCTCTCTCTGTTGGAATAGACTCTGTTGGAATCGCGAGTTCTATTTACGCGCGTGTAATTATTAGCCGTCGAATGTCGAGCGGGCCGTTATCTCCTTGGAATGGCCGATTGCCGTTTCTCCGCGCGGCGCGTAAACGATGGAGCTTCGATTTATTCGTTATTAATAAAGGTATCGCGCTCGGTCGGCCTGATCCGAATCGATCGATTGTCTTAAGATGTTACGTACGAATAGCCGCCGGCCCGATGAATCTCAGAGTTCTGATGGGGAGACGGATGTTTCAGAGCGAGCCTGTCGGAACTGCTATATCGTTGTTACCGTAAATCGCGATGGCTCTAAGTCGCACGAATGTGCTGATTAAAAATAGTACGATCGGCCGTCATCTGCTACGTGTCTCTTCGTCTTCGCGCGCCACTCCGCCTCTCGCTTCGCAATGCATTCTGACAAAATCCGCGGCGAATTCGCTCAAGAGAAATCTAAAGCAGAGAGCATGGACAAAGATCCATCAGTACGTTGATTAATTTCTATTAAGAAATCACTGTTAAGCGTCTCCTGTTTCCCCCCCCCCCCTTTATAAATTTCAACGATCAACGATCAACTTGCATCGAAGGAGACTTTGCACTTTGATGCTTCATTGCCTTCATGATGCAACTCTCGCGAGTTTCGGTTAAACATGTGTGCATTGAAAGCGCTGCAAAAGTAAGCATCAATGAGTAAGCAAGTAGACAGCGGTAAATGTGGATCTACTTTCTTTTTAGAAAGTCTTAGCGATATTATCGGAAAGCAAGTAATTATTTACGGGCAACGTATCGTAACGCAAGATATAACGTTGATATAGTTGTTGCGACTTGACGTCGGCGTTAATTATTAAAGATTTTTAATAATTAATACACTGGTCTGGTGCTTTAATAAAAACATTTGTGAATATTGTCGTTGACTTTACGCGCAATTACGCATAATAAACTTGGAGAAACAATTGAAGCGATATTGACTCAATAAATTACCAATTAATTATATTTCTTTCATTTTGCTTTACAAACCAATGCAAATACAAACAAATCATACTACCCCTACGATCCTTCTTTTTGCTCTTATATTATCATTATATTATCATAAAAACATATTCCATTTAATTTTAGCGTAGTACCTCACTACTGGCGATACCATGAGACCAAGAAAGTGTCTATGTCGCTTTTCCGTAATAATCGACAGCGACTCATCTCACGTATTCAAGAGAACTACCCAGCTCTCAAAGACGCTTTTATCATCCTTCAAGGTGGTGTCGAGATTCCTTTTAATGACACAGACATATCCTTTACCTTCAGGCAGGTATGTATCCTTGTTCCGTCAATTTTTTGCCCGATGAAAGATGAAGGCGCGAGCTATTTGGAGAAAATTTTTCGAAAGAACATTTCGAAGAACTCGGTGTAACACCGAGGATTCTGCCGGGGAAAAATTACGCGCGCAAATTCCTTTAATCCCCCCCCCCCCCTCGCCACTATATATCCCCAATTCTCATTCAGTGATAATGCGAGACCCTTCCGCGATTCTGATTCGAAGGCAGGATCTGTCGAAGGTCAGCCGTGATGCTAATAATAATTTGTGACGTTTAGCGTTTAGCGTGAATCGCGATTGCGGGAACGAGAACGGGTGTTCTCTTCTCCCGCGGGAGCGTCCGCGAAGGTCCGATCCACGATCGCGAGTCTGCGAGAGGGGAATTCCCGGAAGATGCGGTCGCAATTACTTCGGCTTTTACGTGTGTTACTTTTACTTGGCGTATTCCCGATCGGAGTAACGACAATCGTAAAGACAATCGAGCTGCTCGAGAGCTGTTCGATATCGGTCGCCGTGAGAAAGTTCCTTCGTTACAATGTAACAATGTTACAATGTTACAATGAGATTAATAAGCCGCGCGGACGCAATTGCGAATTCGCCGGGCCGAAATTGTTTATCGCGGGAGATGGCGAGGTACGAAATATGTATTGACAGATTAATAATCGTCGATAAGGATGGCACGTTGGAGCTGATGAACGACGAAACGACGAATGTCGTCTAAAACTGTCTAAATCTCTCAGGAAATCCCTTCCGTTTGTTGCGTGCCGCGATACATCGAGGAGCTGATAATTTCTGACGGAAAGAGAGAAAGAGAGAATTGGCTGCGCCAATCAAAATTTAATACGTTAAGAGAGAAGCGTACACTCGCACTTGCGAGTAGAAATTTATTCGGGCTCCTCGCTCGTGAACCCGATATCAGATAATTTAGCGAGAAACAAATACGTCATTATCTATCTGTGTTTTTGTCGATGAGGGCCTTGATAAGCATCGCACGCTTATTCACGGAGCACGCAACACTCGCACGCGGAGGATCTGGTTTTCTTTTCTCTTTTCCTTTTCTTAACGATCAAACATTATTCGGCCCTCTTCGGCTCTATCGCGCGACGATAATGACGAAATGAGCTCCCCCCTCTTTCGCCGCTGTTATCTCCGCCGAGATTAATTTAACTCTTACGCGACTAATAAACCTCGAGCGACAGGTAACTACTCGACTTGCGTGTAGTTTTGCTCGCAAGTGTCACAAACTGGCGGCTTTTACATCGAAACGACCGCTCCAGCGGACATTGTTCTCGCGGACAATGGGCCATTGCCGGGCCAACATGTTTTTTCATCGAAACATGGGGCGCCGAAAATGTCGAAGCGACAACTTGATGATCCGGATCGTTACGCCTCTAGCAGAGGAGGACGATCGCTCCGGCAGATTGCTCTTAAAACTCGCTTTACTAGATCGGATCTCCGTCCCTCGCTCCCTCTCTCTCTCTCTCTCTCTCTCTCTCTCTCTCTCTCTTTCTCCTTCGCTCGCTCTCTCTCTTTCCCTCTTTGGAAAAACACATGGTCATTCCGCTCGTCCAGCCGTTGACGCTCGCGCGCTTTGTCCAGCGGTCAGCCGTGACCGTTCCGAGATGTATCTCGAGAATCTTCGAATCGAATTTCGAATTTCGACGGACGCTTGATGAATTCCAGCCGAGATAACGTAAACTCGCGACGAGATTCTTATTGGTCGCGCTGTAGAGTGGAGCCGGTTTTCGAGCGAGGTTCCGACCGTCTTCACGCGCGAAATCGCGCAGTTGGAGGAACATCCGGTGCTTCTGGGACATGCTGCGTGCATGTAATCAAGGTTGGCGTTCCAGTTTCTAATTTGGCGAATAGCGGGTCGCGTTTCTTTGTGTGCGGCATGCTCGCTCGCCGCTCGTCCGCTCGACGGTTAAAACGGCGCACTCGTGCTGAATTCGATATCGCGGTTGCTATTGTTGCGCGATGTCGCGATCAATACGTGACCCTTCTGCCGCCGAATGCGCTGTTAATGCAGCTGTGCATTAATCCGGCATCTTTGCCTTTCATTCTTACTTTGTATTCGCGAGACGCGCTCCGCTCCGCCGGCCTTCGCTCTACGGCGATAAGACTTTCTTAAGCAAATTGATGAGTCAGCCGAATTGCATTGGCGCTTGTTATCATGTTTCCTGGAGGATCCTGAATACCAAAAATACCATAATCGACGTTTACTCGGGGACTTTCTATCTCGCTCGCTGATGTACCAGTATCGTTTTTCTCAGCGCGTGTATTATAATTAACATACGGATATATATCGGTGTACGCACCACGGCGCGTGTGCGAGGCACAATGTGTATCTATGTGTATGTGTACACACATACAGAGCTCCTTTAAGATAATACCTGCTGGCTGCGCCGAGAGCGCGTTGACCTGATGGCCGATCGTTCTCCCAAGACGCTTCTCTCTTTCTCTCTTGCTCTTTCTTCTGCTTCCCTGGCTCTCTCGCTCCTCCGTCTCTGTCTTTCCAAGCATCGGGCGGAAACGAGAAAGCCCAGGAAACAGAGAGAGAGAGAGAGAGAGAGAGAGAGAGAGAGAGAGGCTCAAACACAAGAGACGCGATGCGCTACGACTCGCACCAGCTTGCTCGGCTCATTTCTCATCGCTTCGCTCTTGGAATTCCGACTTGCCGGATTTTTCGGAAGTGACGGACACGATGACGACGACGACGACGATGACGATGATGATGAAGATGATGATGACGACGACGACGACGACGACAAGAGCCTGTTCCGCCAATGTCGTTGCAGCATTGCAGCGTCGCGTCTCGCACGCAGCAGATCCGTTCTCATCGTAGTTGCGCACCTGCCTTGCATCTGTTTTCTTTATCTTCCTCTCGCCCTCTCACGTCCCTCGCCGGCATTTGATATTCGTCTGCTCGGCGTTTACACCGTGTATTACTTGCAACGGGCGAATCCGCTGAGCGCGCAACACGCGTTTCGCAGATCGAGACCCGCGACGCGGATCGCGCGCGCGTTCTCTCTCTTTGGCTCTTTCTCTGGAGAACGTTGACGAGGGATGCGATGCAAACAAGCTTCGATCGCGTGATCTGGAAGCACGTGGAATTCAACGGCACTCGAGAACGTAGCGCCTCCTTGCTCCCGGAGACCACGGCGCTGCGACTCGACAAAAACAGTCAAAGGTGGAAACCGGGAACGGCATTTCCGCCTTGCTCATCTCGACCACGCAGTGGCGGAGAAGGGTAGCCCGGGGGGGGGAGAGGGGAGAGGAGGAGAGGAGGAGAGGAAGGGGAGAGCGGAGAGGAGGCTGAAGGGTGGAGGGAAAGGGAGCAGGAGAGACTGCCGTGCGGACGTACACTCGCGTGATCCTGTTTCCTGCACAGGCTTTTTCGACGCCTCGCCGAGGGAATTCAAGGTCCGACCGTGAGATCGCCACGGAGGATCCGCCGGCGATCCTATATCTATCTTCTTTAAAAGAGAGAGAGAGAGAGAGAGAGAGAGAAAGGAAAATGGAAGGAAAAAATGACAGAGGATAGACAGCTATCGATCGTGCGCGGCAGTTGGTATCCTTCGCTCATGAAGCAGGCCGATGCGATCAGCAGGACCTGCGCACGATTGCGAAACCGTCGCCTATTAACCGAGCCGAGAAGAATCGGCGAGTGGGCTCGACCGTACCTGGCATCGAGCTCGATGACGTGGCCTGGCAATAACAACGTATCCTCTCAAATGCGGCCGGCCGACCGCATCGCGGCAGCATCGATTTCTCGTGTAATATCGCGCGATGACCTATTTGTTTAAGGAAGCCGGGGAAGAAATATCACGGCATTTGACCGAGGCGAGAGGAACTCGCCTCCGAGAGAATAGAAACGGTGCGGGAGCGTCGCCGCGAATATCGTCACGATGATTCCGCCTCGTCGAGGCGGCGCTCCTCGTTCGAACTGCGCGAGAAAATGTTTGCGATGAAGAATGTTCGCTCGATCTAGTTTATCTTTAGATAAAAAGTCGTCTGCCCGTATCAATGATAATGACGGAATTTTCTGCGTTATCGAAAATATTAATAACGAATAAATTCCTGAGGAAATACCGCACAATATTCCCTCGCAACTATCCCTTCCTAACGCGATTATCTCCCCTCCCCCCCCTCCCCCTCCGCGTCTTTCGATATCGTTCGCCGCGCCGAATGCTCTGCAACTCGTATCACCCTTTAGTACTTGAAGTACGCTCGTTTCTCTTTCTTTATACCAGGAGTCCTTCTTCCAATGGTGTTTCGGGGTGGAGGAGCCCGGATGTTACGGCGCTATCGACGTGACGAAGGGTACGGCGATCCTTTTCCTACCGAGGTTATCGCCCGACTACGCGATTTGGGAGGGCAAAGTGCACACCCTGCCGGACTTCAAGCAACGATATGACGTGGACGACACCTACTACACCGACGAGATCGCTCGTGTGCTGAACGAGAAGAACGCGTCCCTTTTGCTCACGCTGGTAAGTCTCGCTTGGGAACAGACGCTCGCTGCTTTCCTGCCTGTCCTCTCTTCAAGTACGGGAAAGTGCTCAACCTGCTAGAGATTGGAATTGGGAATTCGGTGGGATCTCGCTCGCGAGACGCGAATGCTCTCCCGTTCCAGGGTTCCCGGTCGCGCGCGAGAAGACGATTAAAATTTCGCCTCGCATTGGCGACTCTTCGAGTCCCTCGGATCTTGTTCGGCTCAAACGTCAAACGTGGCAGCCGAGTGGCGACGAATACGTAGCGATTGTGGCTCCTAAACGCACGCGGTCGAGCGAGTTCGCTTCTCGGCGAGGTGGCTTTGCGGATAAACCGCAAGGACAAAAGTAGATTGAATCGCGAGGGGGTTCCCCGAGGTTGAGCACCTTCCATCATGCGCGAGTATGCGCGTGTGTGTGTCTCGCAATAAGCGATCCGCCACGGCATACCTCGTGACGTTTACCTTCGCCTCCTTCGCGACTGTCTGCCCCTACAATATGCCGAGAAAGTTGCCGCTCGCAAGCCGGCCTGCGTTCAGGCGGCTTCGCTCGCTCTCCTTTGCCAAACATTGGACGAATGCAAAACGCGCCAGGTACGCGTGCGCGTGCAAACGCTAACTTTCGCGCTGTCATCGCCAATTAGAGCATTGTCGCGCATGCCTCATTTGCGATGCATTCGTCGCGATTGCGACGAGCGAGGGCATCGTCTGGCGTCGCCTTTACCGGATGGCTTACCAATCCTGTTCCCTTCTCGGCGCTCTCGCGCTCGCGAGCGCGCCGTGAACGACCGTTGCAAAAATCCCGCCTATGATGTATACCGTGCGCGGGGGCGCCTTTAAATTCCGTACCCTGTTGCTACGCGGTGGTTTCAGCAGAATCCCAGAATGCGAATCCCCGTACCGACACAGGTTCTACCTTTCGTCGGGCGGTCGCACAGTTGCTATCCCGGCCGTGTCTCATCGTGTCTCATCGTGTATTATCGATATCGAGCGACGCGACCGATGTAAATCTCTTTAAACGTGTCCACCTCCGGCGAGAAAGAACCGACTTATCATGTCTCTCTCCGTCTCGCGTGGCTGTGCGATTTGAGCCGGCGTTGCCGGCTCTCTCCTCTGCTTTTGGAAAATAGAAATAGCAGACCGAAGCGCGCGATCGAAGCGTTTTCAGACCTTTTTGTCCGGCAGCAAGCCGACAGCAAGCGATAACGTTCGTCCCGCCTGCGAGCTCGCGGCTGCGCGATCTCTGATGACAGAAGTGATCGCGAGCGCGCGATTTACCTGGCGAGCTCGCGGCTTCGTCTCTCTCTTTCTCTCTCTCTCTCTGATGACACAGATATCGGCGCGGGACTGGTAGCGCGCGTTGGAAAATAGCCGATGAATTTTTCAGCCATCGTTCGTTAGATAACGACGACGGGACAATTTGCTCCTGGCCGCGGTGTGTCGTCAATGACGACGTAACTGGGTGACCGCGGCCCTAATGCCGCGACCTGAGGAGCGCCAGCGCGCTACGTGGATTGCTCATCTGATAGCGTGCCGAAGCGAACAAGCGTCATTCGCGGAGCCAAGTAATTGGAGAGAGACACGCGTATTCAGATGCGAGACGCGAGATGAGGAAGACTTGCGATTCGGGATGGCCGTAAGCTCGGCTATCGGCGAGGAGGTGATCCGGCTTTGGATTCGGAAAATCTCCAGACTTGTTTATCAAGACACGTAACTTGCTCCGAGTGGCGCGTCTTCGTTATTCTTCGCGCGTCTCGAGTCACCTGAAAATAGAAAATTCTTGGCGCAACGATCCGCTGCTTCGAAGCAAGTAGCCGTCTCTCTTGAGAGACGACTTGCGCGGGCGGATGATAAGAAGACGCCTTCCTCCGCGGTGGAATTCATAATATCCGGATCGGATGTCGGGCCATATCATCAAGCCGGGGATTCGGCGAGCTCTGACCAATCGTACTCGAGTCAGGAATCAGATACGTCCGCGTTTCTTCCGGCCCGGAAACGTATCGCTTGTACCGTCTTCATTTGTTTACGTGCACGCTCCATTCAATCTGCCCGCGATAATTCCAGGCTGACAGGCTGACGATGAGCGTTGCGTAAATGAGCGCGCGATTACGCTCCGATTATTGCGACATAACAGTTTAGCCATACGGCTACCGTTATCGCGACGTGGAGCGTCCGTTATCTCGCGAAACTCGCAACAAAGTTTAGAGGAACGTATTATCCAGCGTATTATCGAGCGTGCCTTACCGGCACGCGGCAATTGGCTGATTGCACGGTATCTTATTGTCACAGGATATTCGAATTTTCGCGGAACTAGTTTTTGCCAATGCAAAACCGGTCGCGTACACGTGGCCGGGAACATGTAATTTAGGGCAATTTCGAACAATTTAAAGCGTTTCGATTCTGTCGCCGTGCACGTCGCGGCGACTCCGTGGAGACTCCGCTCGAAACCGTCAATTTACGAGTGGCTCGTGTCTGCGCCAGAATAGAAATTATCTAGGAATCGTATCGAGCAGTATTGACCGACTTGTGCTCATTTGCTTGCACGTTACGCGCTTACGTGCGCGTTCCTGGTTTTCGTTCATTGGCCGAATCGAGCCAACAGGAAGCTACCACCGGATGGGACAGCTAGATATGGAGCTCAAGATCTGCTAATCCAGAATCGACCGAGAACGTGAACGAACGTCATTCTTTAAAGAGATCTATTTCTATTTTTTCCAAACTATCCTTCTCGGCGATCTTGCGGGCATTTTCTAAGCTTCTCGAGGCTTCTCGCGAGTTGGCATATATCACGGAAGTCGTTCGTTACGGAATAAGAAGAGGCGTTGCGACGAGAAATATTTAAGATCTCAGTGCGCGAAGCCATGTTCGGCGGGACGGACGACGAAGTCGAGCAAAGGCGGATCGTGTTATTTCTACTATTTGCCACTAGCACGAGATATCCCGTCTCCCCAAGCTGGTTTTCTGTGTTAGCACAAAGACGCTGAGTGGCTCTAGCTAAGAGACCGCGGCCTTGAATCCTCTCCCTATTTTCAGTTGAGCCGCTCAATAAATCGAATCCTAGCGAAACCCGCTAGGAAAATCAATATTTCATAGTTTCGGAACTACGCTGTCGTCCCGCGGAAACGCGCAGGGACACGAAGAGAGCCATGAATAAAGAATAAACGAACGAATGCAGGCAGGCCGACCGACGAGTCCCGTCTCGCGCTGAAGATGAAGCGGGTGCTCTCTCGCGAGTTCTCGCGAGTTCTCGCGAGTTCGATCGATTCGAGTTGGATTTCCGTTATCCGCGTTTATACGCGGCTGTTGCAACAGTCGCCGACTCGCGTTTGCGTAAATATCGGCTTGCCTTCGTCCTCGCGCACGTCGTCCTTTCATCCCTCGACCCTGTGGAACCTTTGCAACTTGGGACAGTTTTATCGATCAATTTATCCATCAATTTATCGATCCGCGCGCTCGAGTACGCGCGTCCGGGCCAATTCTGCCGTTTCGTTAAATATAAGCGTTACGCAACGCCTCGGCTGTGTCCGTATAATCGAGATCTTTTTTTCTCGTGTGGTTTATTTCGAAGAAGCAGCGCGGCAGCGCTTCGATTCTCAATCGGTTTATTTTTACGGGCCAACACAATGCGAGATAAGCGAAATCAAACAGTTTTATTTGTCGACGGAATTATCTTACGTAATGTCGCATCTTAAACGTACATTTCCTGCATGAGTGTATCGTTGCATCAGCGATAAGGAAGAAATGCGCGATGACTGATGATCGTCTATTTCACGATCTGATTATTGTAAGATCGGCGAGAGATTATTCTTTTCTGATTCATTAATTACGCCATTACGTTGGAACGTTACGTTGTTTGCAAACAACGCTTTCGAGCACCGATTACCACGCTCGTGCATGATAAAGCCAATTTACTGACTGATAAATAAATTTACTCACTGTTGCCGATGACAACAGATGATTCAGCCCGCTCGCCGAGCATCATCGAACGGCTGTATCGCGCGCACTCGTCGCGCCAAGCCGCTTTACCAGGTAAATTTCGTCATTCGTGACGAAGCGGTAAATCTCTAATGAATTCTAAAAAGTTGATCGAGTTTTGCAGTTCATTCTCATGGCTCATAATCACTCGGCGGACGGCAAAGAATCGATTTCGCACTCGCCGAATAAGCGGCACGTGTCCGGCTCGTCAGGATTTGTCCGTTGCGTACGCTGGAAATTGGCGGGGCAGGAGTTTTAATTTCTGTCAGGATCGCGATCGCGAGCGACAGTCATCATGGTCAATATTGACCGAAATATACGTGCAACGTGTATTTCCGTCTTCGCGCGTGACGAGCGAGATTTATATTTATTTATACTCGTCCGAGATCGCGGAGGTTCGAGCTTGGCAGGAATAAACGCGAGTAAACGTAAAATCGATGGCCGAATCATCCACGAATCATGCACAGTGCAATCTTTCGTGCTTGATGATGTCGCGCGCGTGCGTAGTCCACGAAGACACGGTTACACGTGTTGCCGCGGAATAGGCTGTCGAACTATGGAGAGAATGAAGGATCTGACCTTCGCAGAATGTATTACGAACATGTTACGTAATATATCAATATTACGAAATGTATCAATATACTAATAATCATTGAGAAAATTAGCTAGCTGCGGATAAATACATTTTAGATGTATTTGGCTCGTAAAGGAATCATGTCGCCGAATAGCAGTTCAAGATTAATTAGCAGCGAGCGAGGTACTCATAAATGAAGTACAAGCAATGAGTACTTTTATACTTTTCTGCCTCCTGACGTGGCTGCATCATCGCGAATGACGCGCGAATCTCGCGATCTTACGAGTGGTTTGGACACGTTGTCGAGTAAGGAGCGGTTCTCGGCGGCGCATCGGTGCTCCCGCAACAGTTTTAGCGTTTCTCATAGAGCAAGCTATCCAGCTCCGTTCACGGAGCTCTAATTGGGATTGCATTACGCGTATCGCTATCGCATATTTTTACGCGCTCATTGCGCGCGGGCTTTTGCAATATCCTGACAACAAACGCTGACGTGGTCGCATTCACAGGCGTCCCCGTCATTTAGCCGACGAAGCATTTTTCCATGTTATTCAGCGAAAAGTGATTAATGTCGCTTTAATATCGTGAGCATTCGCTCGAAATCGCGCACCGTTGTTAAACACGCGCGCATTCTCGGGACGAAACCTCGCAGCTGTTTATGCGAGGAATCGTTAAATGCAAATGAGAATAGGTTTCTTAGAAGATATTTAAGAAAAGGATTGTCTCGGCTGTTTGCCGTCAAACAATAACTGACAAAGTCGTCGTGATACTTGAGACTCGAGAACAGATTGGTCTCTCTCTTCGTCGCGAGATAACGCAAAATGATGCGAGCTAATGTTTAACTCGGATCGCTCCGATCGCTCGATCGTTGCGTGACGCATCAAGAATTTACATTGACGTTATCGTCATCATCATCGTAATCGCTCATTAAAACACGTCATCGCCACGCGCGGAGCCTGCGCGGCTTGGAAACAGAGACAGAGACAGGCAGGCACGAACATCATTCCGTTTTTGTTTCCGATCCGTTTTCGAAGGATGCTTTCTCCATTCTGATTTGAATCGGGATTACGTAAGACTGCTTCGATCCATCGATACGAATCCTGAACTGAACGCGCGGCCGGTTCGCGCGCCATGACGAACAGGGATGATTGTTATTCTCATTTTTTTTTCTTTTCCTTTGCATTTTGCAGAGCGGCAGAAACAGCGACAGCAGGCTGCGATCGCAGGAGGCTACCTTCCACGGCATCACCGGGTGAGTATGAAACGAATGAATCAGCTTAACATGGACGCGGCGTCTGCCGACACGATGGATGATCTAATTGCCCGTTTCGTTTCTTTTTCTTATCGCAGGTTCAAAGTGGACAAGGACATTCTGTATCCGGAAATATGCGAGTGGTGAGTATGCAGATCGGTATGCCATTTTATTGAATCCGATCTCGCGATCGATTCGCTTTTCTATGCGAGCAAAGGAGGAGGAGAACGACATAATCTGATAAGAATTTCTATTAGCCCGATATGGATAAACGGACATTGAGCGATTTCAGTTTTAAGATACACGTGTACATCGATAGGATGTTTGTAAAGAGAGAGGAAGAGAGAGAGAGCGCCACTTTGTATCACCATAGTCGAGGAAATAAAACACGAGGTTCGCGCGTTCCGGTTTTGTTATTCATCGCGCGTCGTTTGCCCGAAGGAATCGGTGTCGCCATCGGCTGGTCGCCTCATGCAATCATACCGCGTCACCGCATCGATATCCCGACGACTTTCTATTGGGTTATGACATAAATTATTCCACGTCCGACGCATTGTAGACTGTTTAAAAACTTTCTGCATGTGAAAAATAACAAGGAATAAAAATCCTCTCCCTCTCTCCCTTCCTATATATATATATATATATATATATATATAAACATATAATAGTAATATAGTGGACACACATCTTAATTCTCCGCGATGCAAGCAGATTGTTGGATCTTTCCTGAGGAAATCAGATTGAATATTTGATAGTCGTGACACAATGGTAAGGGAGAGTAAAAGGCGACGAGATCGTTAATCATATCGCACACGCATTTGATCGTATTCGTGATTGCTATTCTAGATGAAAGTGTCGAGGCTTGTATTTTGGGGAAAGTGCTTCATGAGAGCGTTTACGCGATCACGGTCGAGCATCAAATTTGGGAAAAGATGGTTCGAGTCGAGCGCGTACGATTACAACGAGGTCCAGTTGAGCCAGACGGTCATCTTTGTTCAAGAGGGACCACACATACAGGAAGTTCCCTTGATAGTAAAGAAGATCACCGATGTCAAGACTCTCTTCGGTAATAAGAGCAAAAAAACGGTCGAACCATTGGCGGCGAATAAAAATAAGAATCCCTCAATGTCCCATAAGGAAAATACGACCAGTTTCATCAACTCGATGATGAAGAACGAAGCCGATAAGCAAAGTATCAGTATAGAAACTGATGAGGGTACAGCGATACTACTGTGCGCCGACATGGAGCGTTTGAAGAGCGTGGATATGGATCAGGTGTTGAACGCGATAAACGCGGGTAGCGCGAACGACGGAATCTACTCCTTGCTGGAGAGCAAGATGGTCGACGAGATGAATTGCCGGATAGCACTCCAAAGTTTGAGGAAGATGATCGAGCTGGAGAACGGGTGGCACAGATATCGAGGGACATCGTGGAGCGGCCAATTGTCCGCGGAAACCATCAACAGGGACCTCGTGTTGCAGCAACTCGTGAATTTGATTGTCAAAAGCCGAGACAATGAGATGATAATACAGGGACTGAAGGCGCTAAAGAAGGACAGATTTAACTCTTCGAAAAATATTTACAAGGACCGAATGTGCAGCGAGGCGATGATCAGAGCCACTGATGGACATTTCACGTTGCCGCAATTAATGAGAGTGTTGAAGATCTTGGCTTCCTATAAGGATCCAAAATACAGGAGCTACGTCGACACGTTATGGGTGGGTCTGACGTGCAAAGAGCAGGATATCAAGCCGGATCTGTTGGTCCCGCTGTTCAGGTCGCTCAAGTACTTCAATCGTAGCAGAGCCATGGTGCAGATCATCCTGGAGAAGAAGCTCTGCGAGCAATGGTTGCAGATAACCGGTTCGCAAGTAGCCAGCATATTGGACTGTCTTTACGAGAAGGATTCCACAAAGGGATGCTTGTCGAGCGCTAGCAAGTGGGCGAATGTGAGCTTGATTAGCTCCGCCGAGAAGGACATTATCAATCTCGTTAACAGTTTGCGTACGAAAAACTACGTCGACGAGAATATCGAACAGGCACTAGCGAGATACGTAACAGCCAAAAGCACCGAGATGAAGAATTCCAATTTGATCGCGTCCATTATGAATTACTGCAAGGATCTGAAAGTTCGAAATTTATATATCCTCGCCGAGTGCGGGAAATTCTTCACGAGACAGGGCATGGAGATTTCGCCTTCCTTATTAGCCTCCATTCTCACACCGTTCGGTGTGTTGAACGTTCAACCGCCGGACCCACTTGACTTTTGGAAGGTGTTCGACGAGGTGATGTCTACAAAATTCTCAGATTTGAAGCTGAACGATGCACTGGACATTCTCCTCTCCTGTACGTATCTCGAGAGATACCCCATCAAGTTTCTGGACAAGATCTTCAGTTCGTATCTTTTGGATCGGCTACAAACTCACCGAGACGCGCTTATCATCAATCATTTGAAAACCAAACTGAAACTGTTCGACGCAACCATGTCGCTGGAGTGTAAGGATTATCAGGGAAGCCCGGTGAATTTAGGCAGAAATACGAAATCATTAAATTTGGACATGAGAATCAGAGGTATCGTCAACAAGATACACAAGCCGTTAGCGGATCTGGTGGGCGGTGAGCAGAAGTTGAGCAGGAGCGTGATTCTGAGCAAATTGCCCCTCATAAATTTCTACATCTTAGACCTCATGCTACATCCTCTGCTGAAGTCGACGCCGATTTTCAATCTAAATTTGCACAAAAAACGAAACGTCAATACCGTGATTCTGATCCATTTGCCCGAATATTATTGCTGGAACTCGCAGTTCTTGATGGGGCCGCAGACCATGAGGAAGAGGCAAATCAGAAAAATGGGCTTCCGGGTTGCATGCCTAGACTATGCGAAACTGGCGGAGCTCGTAGATCAAGATGACAAATTGTCGTCTTATCTGTCACAATGTCTCAATGCTGCCGAGGATGCTTTATAAATCATCTTTACGAGTCGGACACATGGTATTTACATACGTGTCAGCAGAAGAAATCGCGATTAATATGTAATGTTGTATATATAAAGCCGTGCTGCAATTATATCTTGCATGCTGCGTCAATGACGAAATTGAAAGATTGAGGACCCAATAAACCGCACATTGTAATCGTGTTCCTTTCCTATGAGTGTTCCTATGAGTAATGAAACTATAAGACCAAAGTACTAAATACTAAGTACTGTATCGTAAATGGAATAAACTTCTTTGCGCAAAAAGATCTATTTCTCTCTTTGCGAAGTAATGCAATTTTAATCTCTGTCTATCTTTTTTTCTCGCTTTATTTAGCCGGGTGATAAAATCTGACCAGGAGATCGAGGTGTTGCGGTACGTGAACATGATAAGCTCGGACGCGCACAAAGCCGTGATGCAGATGGTACGACCTGGGATGGCAGAGTACAAGGCGGAAGCTTTCTTCATGCACTACGTATACAATAAAGGAGGATGCAGGCATGTATCCTATACGTGCATTTGCGGATCCGGACATAACTCCGCCGTATTCCACTATGGCCATGCTGGTGCGCCGAACAACAAGATCATACGGACCGGGGACATGTGGTAAGATACTTCTTCGTTGGCGATGGCATTCGTTCCGGCATCCGCTTCTTATCGTATCGTATTCTTTAGACCGCAGCTGGCGGCCTTATTAGAATTACTTTTGCATGACTCGCATCTAACTTGCAACCTTTCTATCGCGCAGTCTGTTCGACATGGGCGCTAACTATTGTGGATATGCGAGCGATATTACATGTAGTTTCCCGGCAAACGGGAAATTCACCGATGACCAGAAGATGATTTACAATGCAGTGCTGAAGGCACAGAACGCGGTACTCGACTTCGTAAAGCCAGGAGTCAGCTGGGTAGAGATGCACCTACTGGCAAACCGGGTCATGTTGAGGTCGTTGAAAGAAGGTGGACTATTGGTGGGTGATATCGAGGACATGATAAAAGTGGGCCTGAACGAAACGTTTCAGCCTCACGGAGTAGGCCATCTGCTGGGATTAGACGTACATGACGTCGGTGGCTACTTGCAACATTGTCCTGAACGCCCGTCAGAACCGGGATTGAAGAACCTGAGGAGCGCGCGAAAATTACTCGCCGGAATGGTACTCACGGTAGAACCGGGCTGTTATTTTGTGGATTTCGTAAGTATAGTAGCATTAATTTTATATTATATGTTAATCGAAAGATTAACAGAAATTATAATTTTAGATTAACTTTTATAATTTTTTTCTAGTCAAATGTCAAATGGTGCAATTTTTGTTGCAGTTATTGGACACAGTATTAGAAAATCCCGAACAGTCTAAATTCATCGTACGCGAAGTGATGCAGAGATTCCGCAACTTTGGCGGCGTGAGGATTGAAGATACCATTGTCGTAACGAAGACAGGACATAAATCGCTTTCGAATGTTCCACGCACGTAAGGACTTATTTCGTGTCTTTGTTATTGTTGAGTATTCCGCAAAACAAAATTAATCTTATATTATATTTATATTTCAGGGTCGAGGAAATAGAAAATTTTATGGCCAAAGGGAGAAAAGAAGCATGAGTTAATTGCAGTTAAGCGTACAACATTAATGCATGATAACAATGAGTTAGATTCCAAGATTGCATGAATATAATTATCATATGAAGTATTACATAATCACATTATTTCTTACGAAGGGTGAAAATAAAAGTATATTTGTATCTATTGTCAAATTTATAATATATATTAAATAAATATATTGAATAAAATATAAAATGGAGATATCGTACTGTCTCATCAGAAGATGTTCGGCATCACAATGTTACGTTATATCCGCAGTTGCAGTTTGATAATAGTCGTCGAATTCACGTTTATATTTATACCAAGATTTAGCGACCCGAATTTAAAGCAGGTAGATTTAAGGAATCGACCGAGGGATCGAATGAAAAGCTCATTCTTAACGAGATCTATTTTGGAACAGCCTTGGCGTACTTCTAACTTCACAGCAGAATTGAAAATAGCTTTGGACTTCGCAAACATCAACGTCACGATTCACGGATTGCAAAACGAATCTGAAGCACGTGGGTACCGAGAATCGTGGCACGAAGTTATGAAACCGGAGCTCTCGCGAGTAGCTGTGTAGCTCCGATTGTAGCCGAAATATCGCGCATTTACCACGAACGAAATGTAAACGGCCGTTATCGCGCGCTGATACGTACGTTTTGCAATTGCGTGATCGGCGCGCGATCGATGTGCGATCGAAATGTCAATCGGTGACGTTCGCAGTGTGCATGTATGATATTTTAGACGCCACAGAGGAGAAAAGAAAGGAAGAGGAAGAGTACAAAGTAACATTAACGATCTCGAAATAATTCTGACGCTCGCAAAGTTATTGGACGAGTTTTCGCGCTTGGATTTCGCGGTATCGCAGGAAAAGAGATAGACATATCGCGCAGACGAAACGATAACGAAGAAAGCGTTAATGACGTTAAAGCGCGTTATCGCCAGCCGCTGTTGAAGGTTTGTAAAAAAACCGAAGAGAAAGCGGGACGCGAAAAGTGTCGCGCTGTTCTCGCGATCGCGGCTGCAGAAATAGGGTATCGTCAAGCGGCGTTGTGCCGTGTATTAGATCTAAAAATAACTTGCCGGACGGATTTTTATGGGAAAAGAAGACATTTGTAATCATAATTTCAAGCTGGGATTTTTCTTGAAGCCTTACACGTGTGACGTTACGCGATACAGATATTCATTGATCGGAATAGTCGCGCTTGTGTTTCGATGATCATGGAAGAGGATCATATTTCGATCGATCGTTTGCTCCCGATTATCGACCACGTTTTGATGGGAATCAAAGCAATACTGACTCGCATTACTGATTCGCTCACTCGTAAATAGAATATATAACAGATGCCAAGCGTTATGAGGTAACATCGTTACGTCGCGCGCATCGTCCCGTTTGAGGGAGGGGAAAGAAAAAGCTATCAATACGCGCGTGAAAAATATGTATTTTAAAATAAAAAATGTACATTCTCTTCTGTATTCAAGCGAAAGACTCGACGGCGAATTCGATTCTAATCGCTGCGACAATGACGATACGTCTGTTATCGCTTCCGTATCGGCATTAAATATTTTTCTTTCCACTGTCTTGATTACACTTGCCGAAAGAATAATAAATATGATGACAAGGCGCAAAGTAGCACAATGCGACTATTAATCATTAATTGTATTATTCAAATGCAAAGTAATTTGTAACAAGACGAAACACGCAGAAAATAACCGAGTTTCTCTGCTCTCTCAGTTCCCCATCCCTTGCTCTCCCATTGCTCATCTTCCGTCCTCTTACTCCTTATCAACCCTCACTACTTCCTCTCCCTCCACTCCACCTTGTACCCCCACTTCCCGACCGCCTCGCACCTTCATCGCTCGGCTGGCCCAGTACATCGGCCCTGTACATCGGCTGGCCCTATCACACCCCCTTTGGCCGACCCGCCAATTGTCACCCTCTCCCCCAACATAACCCCGACCACCCACTTGCCCCCGCCCCCAGACGTCACGGTAACGCCTACAATTTATCCCCACTCCTACCTCGCCACGCCCCTGATCGGTTGACCACACCCACGTCTTACCCCCACCCTACCTCGCCACGCCCCCTGTCCGGTCGACCACACCCCTCGACCGGTTGACCACGCCTCTCAAACGTTTGGCCACGCTCCTCGGCCGGTTGACCACGCCTCTCGACCGGCTGACCACGCCCCTCGACCGATTGACCGCGCCACTGAGCCGGTTGACCACACCCCTCGACGGCTAGGACACGCCCACAAATTACCCCCACTCCTCCTACCCTCTCCATCCTCTTGCCACAACTCGCGATGTCGTGTGTCAGCAGTGGACGTTGCACTGTGCATTTCGGTCGAGCGATCAGTGCAAAAGCAGCACGTAAACGCGTTCACCCACGAAATCTATTTGCCCTTTTTTCGCAAAATAGATTCAATCTTCGTACTGCAATCTCTTTTGACCAAATCTGTCTTCATGATGGAGTCATCTTTGAAGAACGTTTTACGATTTTTACGATAGTACTAAGAGTCGCAAGATTTTGAAAATTCCGGATAGACTGGGAAACGAATCATGTACAAAGGGAACTTTGATATCGGAAATAGGATATCGCAAGTCTACGAGAAGCTTGGCAATGAAATTTATTCACAAACGAAACGATTTTAATCAAGTAGACTTTCAGATGCACGCGCGAAGAAAGAGCCGGGAATATCGTCAATCGATGCGCATTCTCGTCGGATGAATCGGATCGCGAGTGGAATCGCGAACGTTCGCGCGAGATAAAGAGAATCCACGCAAACAACACAAAGGCCAAATGGGACACCTGAAAAAATTTCGGAAAGCGTCTTATAGACGTCTTTACGGCACCTTTCGAGCACCTTATCGCGTAGGTTTGATCAGCTTGAACTTATTACATTAGCGTCATCGTGTCATCATGTAGCCATCGGGGGTCTGGCATACCCCTCGCGAGTCAACTCGTAGCCAATTGTTTCTGACTCGCGTCAGAAAGAGAAAGAGTAAGAGAGAGAAAGAGAGGGGAGGGGGAGGGAGGGAGGGAGGGAGAGAGAGAGAGAGAGAGAGAGAGAGAGAGAGAGAGAGAGAGAGAGAGAAAGAAACAAAGAAAATGAAACAAAGAGAGTTAAGCGAAAATTGATAGCTCCTACAACGCGCCTGCCCAACACATACTGATGCCGCTGCGTCGCAGCCATCGTGCCGTCATCGCCGTCATCATCATTGTCCTTGTGATCGTCCTTGTTATCATCATAAACGTGGCTCCTTCGTATCGAGGAATTAATCTGCCATCGAGACAGCCGCCAGTAGTTTACGATTATCGAAACACGAGCGCCTCCGGCCCGTCATCGGCTTCTGGCCCGATAACGAGGATGTGCATGTGCACGAGGGTGGTGCAAAAGACGGAAGGGGAGAAGGAGATCGACGAGAAAGGATACCAGCGGCTGCGAGAGGCGCGGTCGAGGCGCATCGGATCACCTTAGCGTCATTCGTCAGAAAAGTCTGCGAGAATCGCTATACGTGTACGCTCTCGTTCTCTTTTTCGTTCTCCCTCTCTCTCTCTCTCTCTTATTCTCTCGTTCGCTGCGACGCCACCGTTGCGCTTGGCGACGCGCCCATACAGCCGCGACCACCTGCCAGGTGCTCGATGTCGATCATCATCGCGACGCGATCCGTAGTTGAAGGCGCGGAGTACGAGAGAGGAGTACTCGCGACGCGGACTCGATGCGCGAGGAGACGAAGGATTGACCAGGAGGAGTCGACGCGGAGAAAACTCGCCGGCCTCGCGAGGACGGTTACGACGGACGCTTGCGAGAAGAGAAGTGACTTGTTCGCTGTCTCGTCGGCGTGGCCGCGGAAGAAACGAGCGGCGCGATATCAGCGGTCAGCCGCGGAGCACGATCGGCGAACGTCGACCGTCGCATTTGCGGCGCGTGCGATTCCGCGTAGACGCACACGCGGTGTGACGTTCCGCCTCGTCTTCCGTCATCTTGGAGATAACGCGGCGCGGCAGGGGGGGAGGAGGGGTAAAGTGCGCGACACGCGGTTGCGGTATTGAGGCGCGGCGACAAAGAGAAGGAGGAGGAGGAGGAGGAGGAGGAGGAGGAGGAAGAAGAGCGGAGGAGAGAGAGGGAGAGGGAGAGGGAGAGGGAGAGGGAGAGGGAGAGTATGCGCGTTTCCGCGATCGGACGCGCGCGGTGCGTGCACGTCGCGCGGAAGGCGGGTGTGATTTATTTCGGCGCGCGTTAATTTCGGAGGCTGAAAGAGCGCGAGAGGCTGAGAACCGGAGGAGAAGGGGGATGGAGGACGGTGGAGCTCGCGCTGCGAGAGAAAGAGATGCCGCGCGCGATAGAGCGAGAGTAAAGCCCGCGCCGCTTGCGTCAGTGGTGCACGCCGCACCGAGGAAACAACGGTCGCGTTGCCGAGGCGCGGTAGCAGCGGATCGTTCCTGAACGACGACCGCACCGAGCAGCAGCTCGACGAGACCGCCGTGGAAGAAGGATAAATAACGGGAAAGACCGCGGGCAGAGTTCCGGTAAGCGCACGGTGGGGGGCGCGCGCGCGCCGCCGTATACGCGTGCGCGTGTGCGTGTCTGTGCGCGGCTGTGTGCGTGCATGCGCGCGCGCGCGCGTGTGCGTGTCTAACGGGACGGCGGGGCAGAATCGGAGCGTCACGGTTGCAACGTGACGGCGCATTCGCCACGAGCTCGCGGCATAGAGAAGAGACCGCGACCTCTCCGTGCTTCATCCGTACGTTATCGCGCATTACGGAGCGAGCGAGCTGTATGGAATAAATAAAATACGAATGGATGTAACGAGAGATTTCATTCCGCTAGCATCGAGCTACCAATGTCCGCTTGCAGGTTCGCGGGATCATCGACGAAGACTTCCGGCCGGATGCGGCGACAGGTCCCGCTCGTGAACCGCGAACCGGTCTCGGGTCCGCGTTACGACACGCACAGTGGAATAATCCACGCAGCGGCGCGACTGCACAGAGACGAAGAAATCGGCAGTGATAAGCCGGTACTATCTAATCGCGGAATCGCTCGGCGTTCTGTGCGCGTTCGTGCTCGCGCACAACGCGAACCGTAATTTTAATCGGCGTAAACGGACGTCACTACGGATTTAACTCCGGGTGATATCCGCCGATTGGCCGATCGGTGTTTCTCCACGTGCGTGGAGAAACGGTGGATCATTCCGGAGCCGGAGCGAGTTCGTTCTTCTGTCTTCTGTCATCTGAAAGGAATCTGGCAGCGTCATAGAACGTGTATGATGTAACGTGACGTGAGGAGCGAAAGACGTGCGTCGCAGGTCACAGGTTGTTAATCGCCGTTGACCGGAAGCCGTTGAACGATCGCATCGACCTTGGCAGCTAGTCCCATGCGATTTCCGCGGCAGATTCCAAATCCGAGCGCGCACAATCGACGACGGAAGCGGAAGAACGAGGATTCGTGTCGCGCCTTTCGAGGAAAGCGCGCAAGAGACGTTCCCCTTGACTCGCTCGTCGCTCAAAAGAGATCGAAGCAAGCTCGATGTCTGAAAGGGTTGTGCAGTTGCACGGTGCACGCCTAGAAACGCGATCAGGAACGCGGAGCGGAGAGAGAGAGAGAGAGGGAGAGAGCAAGCGGGCGTACGATAATCCCGCGCGAACTCGCGACTAGTCATCGATCGACCGCTAGACGCCGTGCGCCGCGACGCCCTCTCCTCGTCCTGATCTGCTGTGTGTGCATGCGTATTGGGCCACTTGGTCTCTGTGTACGTCGGATATCTACGTGTCACATCGGAAACACATACACACACACGCGCGCGCGCGCGCGCACACACACACTCTGCCGCGCGTGTGTTCTCTCCTCGTCCTTTCCTTCGCTCGCTCATTCCCCTCTCTTGGTGGTTCTGTCTCTCCTCTTTTCCGTATCACTCTCTCTCCCTCTTTTCTCGCTGATCACCCGCTCCCTCTGCGGATTCTCCTCCGTGCAAGCCGTAGTCCACGGATAGTCTCGCTGGAAGGGTCGTTTCTCCTGCCGCGAGCGCCGCGTCCAGGTGGCATCGACTCCCAGCCATTCGGCGTCTCGACGTCCCAGCACGAGGTGTCGTCGTCGATGACGAGATGGTAGTGGTGGTGATGGTGATGGAGGTGGTGGTTAGTGGTGATGGTGTTGGGTGGTGGTAGGCGAACAGCAGCAGCAGCAGCACCAGCACCAGCACCAGCACCAGCATCAGCAGCAGCAGCAGCAGCGTCGACGTTCACTGCGGCGCGCGGTTCCCGAAGATGTGTCGCGGCGCGTTTCAACGTGTGCGCAAAAAATGAGCGGCCGAGTTCCCGAGTGAGGCGCGGTTCGCCGAGAGTCCCCGCGAGTCCCCGCGATTGATCCGCCTTCTTCCTTAGGCGATGCTCCCGATCGCCGATTGCATCGTGGTGCATCAGTGATCCCCTCCTTGATCGCGATCGTGGTGGACTTTACGCCAAGAGAGGACGGGAGAGAAACGGAGAGAAGGAGAGTGCGCGCGATACGAACGAGGGGTGAAGCATCGTCGATGCTGAAGAAAGTTTCGTTCTCAGACACGTGGGATTAGCACGGGCCAATAGGTGACACGGGAAAATACACGGTGACGCGCGCACCAGGGAAACAAAGAGTCTGCGTCTCGTCGGCAGGTGCGGGGGATTATCGGGCTGCGGAGGGCGTCGGAAAGTTCAAAGCAGAAAAAGCGGCGTGAATCTGTCTTGTGTTGGAGACACCGCGTGCGTGCCTGATGCTGATACCCTCGGGGCGAGGTGCAAAGACGAGAGTCTAACGCGTGGACTTTTGTGTCCTCGGCGTGCCCTGATCTCGCCTAAGGTCTTGTAGGAAGAGTCTCGCAGCGAATCGAGCAAACGATAAATCAGCAGCGGGATCGGTAAGGAAATTCATAATGTTTTGCTTCCAAAGGCCCTTTGCGCGATCATCACGCAACAACGTCGTGGCCACCGCGTCGTTGTCGACGAGCAAGAGCAAGTCTTCGCTGAGCAGCAACGCGATCCTGTCACCCAGCAGCGAGTGCACTCGGCGGGGTTCCGAGGCGGCTAGCGAGGACTCCAACTCGTCCATCAAGTACATCGACCAAGCCTCGATGTCCGGCGGTAGTAGCACGGACACTCTTCCGGGTATCCGCGCCGACTACTTGGATCCCGAGCCGCTGTCACCTGCAGCGGACGCTCTGACGTCTCCGAGCGGCATAACGGTGGTTCTGAACGGCAGCAACGGCTCGAGCGACCGACAGATGTTGCTGCAGAACGAGAGTAATCAGTCGAGCACGCGTTCGCCGGTATCGCCGACAAAGAAGCCGAGCAACAACGGCACCGGCAGTAGCTGGCGCCGCAAGTTCATGCTGCGTCTCCGCTCGAGCGAGTCGTCGAATTCGAACAACGATGAGGCGTGCTCCAGCTCGAGCACGTCTCCGTCACCGGCGAGCGACTCCACGACAGAGTCCACGTCCTCCTCGAGGAATCCGCGTACCGATGAGACTAGCAGACGGGACAACAACGCCACGACGACCACCGTCTCGTCTCCATCGGTGCAGATCGACGCGATCGTCGACGACAGGGCGCAGGAGGCGACCGGCGCGTCTGTCGGCGACATACCATCCCTGGCGAACGGCTTCAGCGAACCGGAGGAGGAGAACGACGAGGAGGACGACGAAGAGGAGGCCTGCAATCCCGAGACCGAGACCGAGGACGGCTCGTCCTTGCCGTCCAGTCCAGCTGCCGCCTCCACCATCGGCTTGGCCTCCACTACGGTGCCCGCCTATTACGACTTCCTGTCGGTGAACGGGGGCGCGATGCGCCAGGAGACCACCAGCACCAGCTCCCCGCAGCTCTCCTCCGCTGCGAGTATGCGCTCCAGCGCGGAATCGCCGCCCGCCGACACGTGCAGCTCGTACGGCGAGGACAGCAGCCCGGGCGTCGACTCCCTGAAACCGGAAGGCCTGGACGCCGGTTGCCTGCCGGCCGCGAGGTCATGCCCTAATCTGGAACGGCAGAGCGCCGGCTGCTCATCGACGAGCGGCTCGTCCAGCCCCAGTCCCAGCCCGGGCCCGGCCGGACCCAGATTCAAACCCCTCGAGGAGGGCGACATTCAAGTGTGCTACCTGAATCATACCCGCACTCTCGTGCGCAAGATCCTGTCCAGCAAGTTCCTGAGGCGCTGGGAGACGCATCATCTGTACCTCAACGACGCCTGCCTCTCCTCCAAGACGGTGAGTGACACCCATCGCCCCCAACGGGTCCGGATGGGTTCCTTTTCGCGTGTACCGAGACTCTCGTTCCGTTTCTTCGAAACGGAAACTCGTTCGAGAAGCGTGGAGTCTGTTTACGCGGATCCCGCTTTTTTGCGGGGAAACGAGAAAAAGGAACCACCTGGCAGGCCTGCTGATCTACGGTGTTGTTATTCGCGAAACTCATCGCGATTTGTTCAAGGCACCGCAACGTATCCGCGATTATAGAGTTTTGCTCGCGAGGCTTCTTTCTCCCTCCTCTATCTGCCGTTTGCGAGCTCGTTACGTTACCGTAACGCAACACGGCGAGTCCTCTGGTATCGTTGTATCCGGATTACCGATTATCCTACGACGATCCTCGATATTATAGCGATTGCTGAAGCAGCCAGCGGAATTCAAGCGAGCAGCAGTCTGCGTCTGCGCGTGCGATTCGACGCGAGGCACGTAAACGCTGCACGGTCGAATTTGCGGCGTCAAGATCGTCAGCTGCGCGTGAAACGATGACGCGAGGAACGGATCGAATGGCAGAGAAGCATGAAGTATCCGTCTGTCTGTTAGTCATGCAGAAACAACGAGCCTGATAGGCCCAAGGCCGGCTCGAGCACGCTTTTCGAGCTGTTTATTTTAGAAATGACGGACGAGTTTGGTGAATTCGTCAACTCGAAAACCGATGAGATCCTATCTCGCGCCTTCGACGTGTTTCCCTCTCGTAATGCTCGACGGTATTCGTCGCGCGAGGAATTCGTACTCGATTATCGCGATTCAGAGAACAGGCACAGTGCCTCCTTTGACGAGGAATTCCTGTATTCGTACAGCCTGGATCGGAGCAGCGCGGAAGTAATTTCTTGCGATAACCGCCTTTCACTTCTGTCTCGAACTCGCTGAACGAGTCGTATTCCGAGCTATCGCTCGCGTGAATCGATCGCTGTATTTTTAGATGGTTATCGAATCATCAGACATTTAATAGCCCGAATATATGGAATTGGTTCGTGCTTTGATGGAATGCCGCCTGTTGAAAGACCTCGGACGACGTCTCTATCGAGACGAACGTCCTCGCGAGGAGATTCGCAATCACGGGGAAACAAAGGGATCACCGAACTGTGTACGTGTCTCCGTTCTCGGTTCTCCAATTGAATCCTCCTTCCTCACCGTTCTCCGGTCTCTCGTTATCGCGAATCTGAACGATACTCGGCCGGGATCGATCACGCGAACGCGATCGCGCGATATATCCGCTCGCCTCTCGATTCGCATTGTGTGTCGGGTGCAATCCGTGTCGTTGGGATCGCACCGATACAGGTCTGGCCTGCAATTTATGGCCGCGATATATGGCGAAAGTGCAACTGCGCCGGTCTGCGGGGGTCGCAGCTGCATCCAAGTGCAACGATCAGCGAGACGGGGTCCCCTCCTCTCTCTCTCTCTCTCTCTCTCTCTCTCTCTCTCTCTCTCTCTCTCTCTCTCTCTTTCGACGCGTAAGCGACGTTACGTAATCACGATCGAGTTTTCCCTAGGTGGGTTGGCGAGGGGGCAGCGGGGCGAGGGGAGGGGGTGGGGGTGGGGGCGCGAGGAGAGGGCCGAGGAGACCTTTCGGTTGGGAAAACTGGCTAGATTTGAGCAGCTTCGAGCGTGCCGTGCCGCGACATCGATGCTCGGCGATTGCGGCGATGCTCGCGCGGAAATGCAATTTGCCGTCTCACTTCTGCGATGCAGCATCCATCGCGTCCGATAGATTCTATTTTGCGTTCATTCACGAAGTCAGCGACGCGCACGAACGCGCGACGGATCGTCCCTTTAACGGTAATAACCAATAACATTCTCCTGCCGAGAAATCGGAGATGGTTCGCCTCGCGGGACCGCGAGATCCAGGTTCGATCGGCCGCAAGGTCGATTGCAACGATAATCGTCGGCAGTTTGTCGCAAACAGATGAGGCTTTCGATTCGCGAATCACCGCGAAACGCGAAAGCGCGCGTCGATTATCCGATGCTGTCGATTCGCGTTGCAAACGTCGCCCGCCTCGCGTTACCGCAATTATCGGCACGCTAGGCGTTATTGTCTCACGAGATCCTCAACTTTGACCCCGCCGCTTAAACTGTCTCTCGTCGTGCAGCTTTGAGCAGCTCGATAACAGGGGAGTGATTTGCATGTAACGGTGTTACATCGCGCGAACGATGCAGCTTCCGTAACGCGGGCCCCCCGCGGATCTCTCGCTCTCTATCTCTCTTCCGATGAACTCGTTACTCATTTGAGTCCTCGCGATTGCGCGTTTCCTCTCGCGTTCCGCCTGACCTACGTGCGTGCACGCGCGCGCGCGCGCGCGCGCGGAGATAATACTCGGTATTCCGTGCACGCGACTTACCCGCGGCGATCTCAGATAACGAGCGTGACAGCCGTAAATAATAATGGCGATAATGACGTGACATAAGAAGGCAGGCAGGTAACGCCGTTGCTCGCAACGTAACGTAACGATATCTATCGTTGGCCGATATTTTACTTCGATCGTCAATGATAATTCAGCGAATGCTGCAGCGGGTCTCGGACTCGGACGTCAACGCGACGGAAATCTGCCGCGCAAGAAACGCTCGGCAAAAAACGCACGATGATATTTATAATGGCAGATTGTGGTTTCTTGCCGATCTCATTGACCGTCGCGCGTCATCGATACGCCGGCCGGAATATTTGATCGGGAACTGACTTGCGTCAGTTCGGCATGCGTGAAATTCGGTCGGAACGCTGCGGGTGAAGCGATGCGTGCGGGAAGCGGCGCGCGATGACTGTTGATCTCTACCGCTTAATCGAGCGAGCAACCGATAAGAGAGAGAGAGAGAGAGAGAGAGAGAGAGAGAGTCGCGACGAGTCGCTGAGGCAATTAAAGGCACATCGTGTCGGGCCTTTGGTATTGCCGATAGAGCGAGCGCGATACGATATCCAAATACTTGCTTTACTTGCTCGATTGATATAGTCATTACGTCATCATTATTAGTATTAATATCGGTTGCGTGTTCCGTGCGCGATACACGAACGAGGAGACAAAGACCTTGTCGATACCGGCAATATTCAGCGGGGATAACGAATAATCGGCGCGTATCCGCGCGTATTCGTTTACGGCGAGCCGCGTCGAAATCGATCGATCGACGTGGGTCGAGACGAAGACGGCGATTCTATATATAGGATCCGCGCAGCGACGGCAGATACGTTTAAAACTAATTGCCTGTGCTATTCCCGTAAATGAGGTGCTTTCATTAATAGCGGCGGCGCGAGTGACGGATCGCCGCTGTCGCGCGTCGAATCTCCGTGCGATCCGCGGAATCGATCCGCGAAAGCGAAACCCCGCGAGCTCGAATATTTTCCCTCGAACCTTCCCCCTTTTGCATCCCTCTCCTTCTCCAATTGCCGAGTTGCCTCCTCGCGCGATTGTTGGCGCGATTCTTCAACGCTTATCGAGAGCGCGGGCGCGGCCTGCGGCTAGCGTTAACTGGCGCGCGGTTCGCGGTTCATTAATGAGATATCGGTAAACCGAGCCGCATTAATCCGACCGATCGGCATTCAGTGGCGATCAGTCGGGCGGCGGAGCAAAAAGAAGTCGAGGGCGAGAGATAAAAGCGCTCCGCTCGCGTAGTTTCAGCGTTGCCCAGTTGCGGTTCAAGATTCACGAGAGATTTCACCGTGCTGAACGAGCCTTGCGGAGCCGCACGGCATCGCATTCGGCGATAAAGAGAGCGAGAGCGTGACGGAGGGAGACGGTGGGGGGAGGGGGAGGGGGCGGGGCGACGAGAGGGGGGGACGAGGGGGCGATTTCGCTTTTTCGAACCGCTTTTGCGGCGTTTCGTTCGAGTGAAGAAGCCGCGACAAAACTGATTATGCGAGACAGAAGAATCGATACCGCGCGCGCGCGCGAGAGAGAGAGAGAGAGAGAGAGAGAGAGAGAGAGAGAGAGAGAGAGAGAGGKGGAGGTGGGATGGGGAGGGGGAGAGAAACGAGCATCGGGGAATTAATTATACAACGATTCATTTCTTACGCCTCCGGTATATAATTAAATGAGTATTTATATCCGTTTTTGCTGCTTTATGTATCTTTTTATGTATTTTATACACGTGGCTTTTTGCCCGTTGCCCGTTTACTTGGACAATTTTGCAGATTATTGCAAATTATTTTATCACTTTATCTCTGCACGTTTATCCGCACGTTCGCGCTGGACGAAGCCATGCAACGGCTTTCGTTTCACTTGATGAGTATAATGAGGATCACGCGAAATGTATAATGTAACGGAAATTTCGTTCCATCCTCCCTCCCTGCCATAATCGAAAAACCGCCACGAGAGAGGGTCACGAGAAAGAGAGAGAGAGAGAAGAAAGGAACGCGTGCGTCGTTGCGTTAATTTATCGTTCTTATTCGAAACGCACAATCGCGCATTATTATAATCATTTTATAGCGGATTTCGCGCGAATCGCGCTAAATTTAATTCCGCGATGTTTCACGCATGCACAATGACGCGGTTTATTATATGCCGCGTCCGCGTCCGCCGCGGAATTTCACGGTACAATTCAAGTCGCGTGCGAGCGAGCGCGCGCGCGCACGCGCGATATTTCTGTGCTGATGCAGCTTTTGTTCGGCAACAAAACGTTTGTTAAACTGGACGTTCGGCAATAAACCATATGACGCGAAATGTATTTTTAGGGGCGCGCGACCGCTATTTAGGTCGGTCGCGCGTCGCCATAATTTGGCATAAAGCGTCTCGCTTTTGTTCCGCGATTTCCTGTGCGGAAATGCATCGCGGCGATCGCGCGCGATAAACACACGCGCGCCTCCGTTCTCCATCTTCTTTTCTTTTTCCCTACGATTTTATCTCCTTTTCACGACCGATTATCCCGCTCTCTCGTCGAGCAACCGAAGAAGTTGCTTCATTACGGAGGACTACGTTAACAGCGTTATCGCAATCCAAACATGACTTCGCGCCCTTGTACACTTCATTTCACTCATTACTCCAATTCGCCAACTCGCCGGCTCGGTCACTTCTAAGTAATCGTCGCTTCAATTAGCGTATTCTCGCGGCGGGACGCGGCGTTTCTCGCTAAAACGCCGCAACGAAGACAGAAAAATCAGAGGACGGAGTCGTGCATCTCGCTTCTCGACCCGCCGCCCTACAAGCGGTCGAAGCGGATCTCCGCTCTTACTCGAGCAACACTCCGCTCGATTTCGGGGCAGAGGGGAAGGGGGAAACACGCGGAATTTCGCGCGATAAGGTGCGCGCGCGCCTAAGAGAGAGAGAGAGAGAGAGCCGCTTTATCGGATCGATTTGGAATTACGAGGGATTAGTCATAGCGCTCTAACCGATAGACCGCACTTTTATTTATGACAGATAAATGCACCGACGTACGATCATCGGGGGAATAATACGCCGTGCGAGAATTACCTGCGACACGCGGGCGACGCGACGAGGGCTGCCGCGAAGGACGCTCGTAACCGCTCGCTGACGCAATTATTCTCCCGCCGAGTTATCGCTCACGGGGAGGAAATTATCGTCGTGACTTTTAACGAGCGCGCACGCGCGCGCTTTCTCGACTTTTCCTCGCGCCGAGCAGCCCGCGCGGTGCCCCGTCACGCGACCGGTCGCGACCGGTCGCAACCCCCCACGACGCGGCCTCGCTAACGGCCCCTCGAAGGGTGCAGAGGCGCTGCCCCACGGTAGTCATCAATCACCGGCTGCCCGTTGCGATCTGTCGATCGTTGTTATCTTGATCGAGCGGGATCCGATAAAGAGCTCTGCTTCCTGAAAGGATGCGTTTGCGCAAATTTGCGAAACTGTTTTGGATTTTCGAAGCGGGCGAAGCGACAACTGTATCAATAATGCACGGCTCTCGGCTTACACGTGCACCTCCGTGTATATATATGTATGCGCATACGTGCGCCTGTGCGTTCCGCGTCGCGCATTGGAAAATTGGAAATTCTACACGTTGCGGCGGCGCCTCCATCGGCAGAATAAACAATGCGATGAAATTAGACGCGCGTGCGGCAATGTTAACGCAAACAGCCCGAGTTGGCCGGAATATTGTTCGGAAAATTCTGCCGTTGGACGTGGCGCTTTACTTCGCCGTACTCCGTCAGCCGACTTCCGCATCGCCCTTTTGCGCATCGCCCCGTAACTCGTAATAGCGAGTTCACATCAGGAGAACACGGCCGTACACGAAACTGCTCTTTCATGGCGTGTTCGCGATATATGACGCGATGCGAGCGCGCTGCGATATCCGGAGAACATCGGAAGGAAGGAACGCGCGCATCCTCGCGATTTGGCGAATTCGCGCGTCAAAGCGCGATTGGCATCGCTCGAAGCGCCCTGAAATGATCATCTCGCTCCCGGAGTGCACGAAGGGATGCGGGGGGAGAAGGGACAAGGAGAGTTGGGGAAGGGGACGAACGTATGGGCGCGTTTGCTTGAAGGTCACGCACAACTTCGGGCGTTTCGCGCTTTGAGGATCATCCACGGCTGCGAGGAGTCGATCGTAATCGAACTCGTCGGTCGTAATCGAACTCGGCGCATCGTAATCGAACTCGTCGCAGGATCGAGTCGAGGAGAGGACAATATCGGATGCTTGGCGGCTTTTGGTATTTGCGCGTCCCATTTATCGCTGAGACATAAACCGAGGATGGGCAGAGCCCGTCTTGCGTAACACACGATGCCATTAGATTATTACGTGACGCAAGCGAACGTATCTCTCACGACGCAAATACTGCTAATGGCAGGTTCGTCGCTGTCCTTCCCGTATGGACGTGGAGTGCACTTTCAATTATGCTATTTCAATTACGGTCAAGGAGCAACGCGCGTTGTAGAGAAAAAAATGGCCATTGTCGCGATCCTCGCGATATCTCGCGAAGGCCCTCGCGCGAGAGATCGATCCAGAGGAAGCGCGCGCTTCGAACGTCGCGCGAGTCTGACGATGATGTCGCTTTCCGTTGAATGCGACACCCTCGTATTCGCGCCGCCCTCGCGTCAATGGAATTCGATGAACGGTCAACAGTTCTTTCTTGTCGCGCGTCCTGCCGCTGGAATCGAGTTTCCTGGTACGGCACTTACGTGACGAATCGTGTATCGATTCGCAGTCCCGATGCCGCGTTCGAGATACCGTACGCATCATCGCGAGAAAGGTTAGGACACGTGTCGATACGTTTACGTCGTTTACGTACGTGAAGATTGACGTACAGATGTGCGTTACGCGTTACGCGATTTTCAAGAGCGCGTGACGCGCGCGGAGAATACGACCTCGCGGGAATCATACCGTGCCGATCGCGATTCGAATTTCGCGCCGCGCCGAGTCGTATGAGTTGTGATGAATCGGGCGAATTCGATCGACTCGGCGCCAAATTCGCTCCGAATCATCTCGATCGTATAATTCAATGAGCGGCCGGATCAAAATCAGACAGCCGGATTTAGCCGGCGGATTATTTCGAGTACACCGCCGGTGTAATACGAAGGATCAGCAGCGTGCCGCGCAAAGTGGATTAAGATCGATGGCACATGAATCGATCACCATCGAGAATGGTCGTAAATTATTTACGAGTCGCGGCTAACGTATCTCCGCGGTTTGAATTCGGCGCGAAATCAAATCGTCCGAATTCGAGTCTCGACTTATTCTCGCGTGGCGTTATTTACGATCGATTATTCCGTTGGGCCTATAAATAGCGCGCCGACGCGATTCCGTTGCCCGCGTCGGGCGTGTCGCTCTTCTCGCAGGGACAAATGACGGATTACGATAGCGAGGCTGCGTACGGACTGTAAACTGAAGCGAAACGCATGAATGACGACGGGACGAGAATCGACGCGAGAATATTCGGAAAGCGCGGCGAAAGAGCCGCGTTTACAGGAGACGTCGCTATCTGCCGCGTTACGTAACAGCGTCGGTACGGTATCAGCGGTTTGTTCCACAAATAAAGCGGCGAAATTACTGTAATCGGCCGAGAGTTTTGATCAGCACCTAAAAATGTTCGAGTTGATGCAGGTCTCGCGGTTGCGTTATCTGCGCTTCGTTGCGAGCGCTCGCAATCGTGGATCCGAGGATGGCGAATCGCGTCGCGCTTCCTCGCGCGACGAAAGCGAAAATTTCCGGCATGCGTTCGCAGCCACCGATTGCGACATCGATAACGCTGATTAGCGTATTTGCCGCAGAGCCATGGCAAATAACGCGGATGTGCGCGCGTCCGGTCAACGCGTCGGCTCGCGAAGCTGTTTAACGTCGACAGAGTCGACGAGAATGACGAAAGGAAAGGAAGAAGGGAGAAACGGAAAACCGCGTGTCCGCTTGTTATTAATTATACATAGTTATTTCTGGTTGCCTTTGCGCATTGTTGAGCGGCAACGGCGGTGACCGCGATCGAGATGTACTCGATACATCGCTCGATATGCATAAACGAATCCATTAGCCGCGCCAGGGCGATTACTCGCGCCGCATAATCGAGTCGAGTAATCGATCGAACTCGCGAATCGTGCGCGGAATTCCGCGTACTCGGCGGCGGCGGCGGCGGCGGCGGCGGCGGCGGGATTTACGATTGCCGAGTCAACGGTTCGTCGTGGATTTCCCGTTCGCGCGGAGCCGCAAAGCGCAAGGAATTTCTCTAATGAGGTAAACGCGTCGACATCTGCTATTTGCCGATCTTCATCGAATAAGACACGCGCGAATTAGCGGCGACATAAATCACGCGCGCATCGCCTGGAAACGTGGAAAGCGATCTCCTTTGCCAGCGGCTCGCAAAAATTCTACGATTGTCGCGATGAAGGCGCGATGATCGCGATAGAGAATGCATGACAGAGAGATTCGACGTATCTGCTTCTCGTTGCCCGATCAGATGCGGCGAATCGAGCAACGTAATGTCGTAGCGCGACGAAGAAAATATTGCACACGCGATTACAATGTCCGTAACGTATGATCATTTCATCCGTTTCTTGTTCTTCTGTTACGCGAGCGTATTATAATGCTGGCATGAATATTAATCGTTGCGCGAGGATACGACAGGCAGTCATGCATCTTTTCTTACGTCGCGTCACGCGGCATAAATCTCGACTCAATCGAGAGAGCGAAGCGAGCGTACTCGCTCGCGAGTATCCGCGTTCTCCCAAGAAACCGAGGAGGAGAAGGGAAAGGCAAGACTGCAAGTGTAAAGAGTGCTGCAACGGAGAGATCCGTTTTGCGGCCAGAGATTTCCGCTGAGCGGAAGATGAGAGACGAAGAAGCGATAATGCCGCCAATCGCTCCAAACGCGATCACGAATCTCGCGCGCTATCTCGCGCGATGACGCGCTCTCCGAAATCCCTGTCGAGACGGAGATCTACGCTGGCTGGCCTTTGACCCCCTATGCGCGTAATCGCCTATGCGTCATCGCGTACGAAATCTCGCTCGGACCGAGGGACGGCGGGAGGAGATTGACGAATCGTGGCTGACGCGAGAGAGAAGATATATATCGATATCATCACACCGGACAATCGCGAAGCTTTCTTCACCGAAGAACGAGATAGACTCCTCTCGGCGAGACAATCGCGAGGGATGACATCACATCTCGCATATTTTTGCGCAATCGAATGTCAAAGTTTAATTTCCAGAACAAGAGATCTAAGCTACGGAGAGATGGCTCGAGCGAGGGCTCGAGAAGGAAGATGATTTAAGGATATCCTGCGTAAGCGATAACGTTATCGCGAGTGCGCAGTCATGCAGCGAGTGCTCGAGCGCGGCCGCGTGCGCGCGAGCGAGCGAGCGTGTGTAAGAGAGCGTGCGCTCCACTGACGTCAAAGCTGACCCTGGGCTACGTGTTGAACAGCGGCCGCTTCGCTCCTCGCGCGCGCGCTAACGCCGGTGTAAAATACCGGTCGGCTCGTTTTTCGTGGCCTTCGCAAACGTGAGAATCCCTCGGCGGAACACACGCCGAGGCGCCATCGCGCGCGGAGGACGCCGGAAGTGATCGCGAGGAGCCACGTGCGGAGTCACGAGTTCCGCGATCAAATCTCTGATTGATTGATTGATCTCTCCGCTCGAGAGATACGGATGTACGAGATGACGCGAGCTAGAGAGAGAGAGAGAGAGAGAGAGAGAGAGAGAGAGAGAGAGAGAGAGAGAGAGAGAGAGAGAGAGAGAGAGAGAGAGAGAGAGAGCGCACCGCGTTCGAGCGAACGAGCGATCGATTTATTCTGAATTAATTTTCAACGGCGTCCCGCGCGGCAACGACAATGGCGGCGGCAACTTTCGTCCGAGCTCGCCGCGGCGATCTCGAACGAGAGCTCGTAATCGAATAACTCGGCGGGAAAAAGAAAACTCTCGACGATGAGGAAAGTAATCGTAGAAAATGAGAGAAATGGGGGAGAGAGAGAAAGAGAGAAAAAGAGGGAAAGCGAGGGCAACGCTATACATGGAAAGGGATTCTTGCCGGGGAAAATGAACAGAAAAAGACAAGCAAAAGAGAGAGAGAGAGAGAGAGAGAGAGAGAGAGAGAGAGAGAGAGAGAGAGAGAGAGAGAGAGAGAGAGAGAGAGAGAGAGAGAGAGAGAGAGAGAGAGAGAGAGAGAGAGAGAGAGAGAGAGAGAGAGAGAGAGAGAGAGAGAGAGAGAGAGAGAGAGAGAGAGAGAGAGAGAGAGAGAGAGAGAGACATGCTGTCACGCGCTGTGAGGCGACTGACTCGAGGACGCTCGTTGCTGAAAGCTCTCTTTCTCTTTCTCTCTCTCTCTCTCTCTCTCTCTCTCTCTCTGGTACTCGCGAGTTGGATGGAACTGTTACGAGTCATTGAGATACGAACGGCACGCCGAAATTGTCGTTGATGGAAACTCGGGGGATTTCCAGAGATGAAGAGAGACGAACGGAGCAAAGTGCCAGGTTCTCGGAACATCTTGATGCGGACTCTCAACCGGCGCGGCCTGCGAGAGAGCTCCTTTTGCTCCCCTCGCTCCGAGTCACGCCGGCGAACAAAGCGCGGACGAGGCGCGGACAAAGAGTCGGAAACGATTACGTCGCGCAAGACGCAACGGAACGGAATTCTATAATTAGACGCCGCGAGATCCGCGCGAACCGGCACGAAACGCGCGGCGGAAGGAAGCATCGCCGACGAGACCGGAGACTCCTCACTCTCGTCGAATCCTCGTGTTCCTATGGGTCCCGCGATGCGGGGAGGGGAGAAAGTGCGAGAGTGCGGAGAGCTCGCTCCGGCACCGTCGAGTGCGGGAACTCGCGCGGATCTCGCGGTCGCCGGACCATCAGCGGCAGCATCAGGAGCAGGAACGTGTGCGGAAGAGCGCACAAGTGCGCTCGAGAGATGGATCGTTCGTTCTCGCGAAGAGTGCTCATTCACCGAGAAAACGTATGAATTTCACGAACTCGTTAAATTCCGAGAGTGAAAACAGACAGGATCGGAGCTCTCGAAGTTAATATCCCGTGGGAGAGCTTGTCATCCCGAAGCAGGCTGCTTTAACTACACTGCTCACATAATTTCCCTTCTCCCTTTCCCCCTTTTGCACCAACCATGTGCCTCTTAATCGCCGCGAATTCAGTCTTGTATTACCGTTGTATATCTCCTACGCGTCGAATATCTCCCAAAGAAAGAGAGAGAGACAAAGAGAGAGAGAGAGAGAGAGAGAGAGAGAGAGAGAGAGAGAGAGAGAGAGAGAGAGAGAGAGACCCATGACTCGTTTTTCACGTCGCGCGCGAGTTTTCCGCGATAATCGATCCCCGTGAATTCCCATTCTCGACCGCGACTTGACGCGCGTTGGAACAATCGCTCAGAGACGCCGGCTTTTACGATCGTTAGCAGCCGTAAAAATATAAGCCGCTGCGCGAAAGCGACCGTAAAGCATCGCCCTAACGCGCCGTGTTTTGGCAAGCGAGCGCAAACATTCGGCGCGGAGCGCGCTGAAAAATTTCGATCGGCGCGCCGAGCACGGTCGTAAAGCCTCCCTGCTGCCCCCCTCAACCCTCGGGAAACCGCCGAGACGCGATTCCGCGTGGCGCGAGGTCGCGTTTCCCCGCGCGCGCGTCTGGACGGGAAATTTATTGTGCGTGCCGGAACAGGCGAGTCGCGTGTTTGGAACGACCGGCGCCTAATCGACTCTCCGAATTTCGCTTTTGGCGAAGAGGGGGGGGGGGGCATGTTCATTGCGACCTCATGGCGACCTCATCGCTGCATGCTCGCCGGACGCGATTTACGCGTGGAGGCTAATGAAAAGGATTTCATCTGTTATCCAACGCTATGCAGATTGCGACGAGCGTCACGGAGATTAATCAGAGAATTCACACAAAAAGCTCTCGCTCGACATTCAACGACCCGAGAAGAAGAGAAAGAGCGAGAGGGAGAGAGAGAGAGAGAGAGAGAGAGAGAGAGAGAGAGAGAGAGAGAGAGAGAGAGAGAGAGAGAGAGGCGAACTCATGCGAATTCATGAATACGATCGTGGTTCGATCGCGTCGGATTAAAATAAATTAAGCGCAAGCTCGGCGTCGATTGACTTTGATGGCGACACGTAGTTGTCAATGAGCAGGAAAAAGGCCGATTCCGCCGATGGTCGAGTGCGTTTTTCGCACTCGGGGATCGCGGAATCCGCGTTTCCGTTCATCGCGCGTCGCCGCTCGGCGGCGAAATCCTAAAATCTTGAAATCGATCAGAGATGAGGAGGAATTCAATGAATAATTCGAGTCGATGAATCGCCGGGCGAAATATCAATCAAATGTTGACGGAAAGCGGCGATGAGATCCACGGTATAATTTGAGTTTTCATTCACGAGGATTGCGAGCTGTAACGCGCGCGCTTCGCAGTGAATCGCCCAGGATATCCGCAAAGTGCGAGCAGCTTCACCCCTTGGCTTAACCCCATTAAAGGGTCAGCGGTTCGCGCAATGTCGCGAGCATGTATTCTCAGGCTGGATCACTTCTGCCGGTAGAAACATGAGAGACCGCGCACTTTTATCCGCGATGAGCTGCGGATTCTGGAATCTGTATTTCGCGGAGGTGAACCGAAGAGGTGAAATGTCATCGGTCGAGTCCCTCGACTGCCAGGTCTGCGGTTTCGGCTTGGCGAGTCGAGAATGGCAATGGAAACGCTCGAGCGCGTTTAACGAAATCGCCGGCTCGAGAAAACCGCCCTTCCTCATGGAAATGCTTCCCGCGGGTTTCCATAAGTATCCGCTCTCAGCAGAGGACGCAGCTGCACCGTCGAGTACATGATAAAGTAGATATATATATGCACAGAGCAATCAATGATTGGAGATGGCAATTCCCGAAAGTTTCGGCTGACGTTCTCGATGCTCGGAATTCATTCTTGCGTAACAACCCGATCATTCTTGAATCGGAGGAGATTCCGTCGAAGAAACAGTCGCAGCCACGATCGAGGAACACCTGGGCGGCAAGATCTGATAAGAATCAAATTTCCCGTGTGACTCACGTTGCAAGTACTGCGCGCGATACGCGACTCGGACTTTAGCTTGGCCCGCGTGACCTTCGACATCGATATGACGGTCGATACTCGCTTCATTCGTCTTGATACGTCTCGATCTCGGGGACGGGAGAGAGTCCTCCGATTTGGCCGGCGAAATCAATCGGCCGCGATGTGTATTCTCTTTCTTTCTTTCTTTCTTTGAGAGAATTCCGTTGTTGAATTTCGTGTTGCGAGCGCAGAAGCACGTCACGTGAACGATGACGAACGCGCAATTCCAATCTCGTAAGAATCCTCCCGCGATCCGCGATCCATACGTCATCCCGCTCGGGAAAACCGCGCGCTAGGGGGAGGCAAGGGAGGATATTTCGAGTCGCAATCTACTATCGGCCGGCCAACAATCGATTCATTCCGCAGCGCCTCGTTTATCTCGCATTGTTTTCATTCGGCGCGAGATTGGGCCGACGACGATGCTTTTACGGGCGCGGATTATTTTTAGATCGATGTATCGCGTTCTGCGAGAGCGTTCTCGTCGATTCCACCGAGCCGCGAGCTTTCCAGCAGCTTCCAGGGTGAAGCGAAACCTTTCCGCCGTGTCAGATACGAGACGTTGACGGGCAGAATCGCGTTGCCGCTGAGAGCGCTTACGGCGCTTCGATCTCGAGATTGAATTCCATCCGAGAACGTCGAGAATATCTTCAAATCGCTTTTTATAGCGCGCTAAGATGGTAGTTAATTCCGGACGCGAGGGAATATTTGGACGTGGTTTATATTGATATGAGCCAGGGCCCGTAAAGTAGTCGGGGATGTTAAAACGGTCCCACTTGCATTCGAGCGCCGCGGCTCCGGCTTAAAGATAGGACGCGCGCGCGCGCGCATGCACGTCACGTGCGCCCCGAGATTCTGAAAGGACAAGGCAGGGGCGGAAAAACGCCGGTCGATAAATTTCCGATGATACCGAGGCGAAGCGGCGCGTCGTTCGCGCTTTCGTGCTATACATAAAACGAGTTGTTTTGTCCAACAGGCGAGATCGGACGCGCGTTCGGCGCGAAAATTGAACGCGCCGGCTCGGATCGACGACCTCGACCGCCAACGTCGGGAAATAATCGACCAATGTCGGCTATCGATTCGATCGACTTTCGAGTAACTCGATCGAAACGAAGAAGATCAAGGAGCGATGCTCGCGCTCCATCTCTTGTTAATTGCTACAAGAACGAGTAGTTTTTCTCCTCTTTCTTCTTTTTTTATCAAATACATAAGACAGAGAGACGCAACTTTCGGGGACTTTGCTTCGTGATGTAAAGTATCTCGTCGCGGATCGCCGGTGCGAGACAATCGCGTGGCTTTGTTCACCAGGAACGTAACTTGATGCGAGATCTTCAAGATCGGAGAATCTTATTTTCGGCTCGCCCGATTCGCTCCCAGGTTTATGGTGTGGACATCTGTTCGACGTTCGCGCAATATTGCATAACGTTTTATAATTGATAGGTGACAAGGAGCGATAACCAGGTGACACGATATCGCGCGCGCGAACACGTCCGAGCACATCGTTACGTAACGAATTGTCCACGTGCGATTTTACTCCCCTTACAGCTGCGCTCTTATCGATCGGGATCCGCCTTCCTGCAATGAAAGTGCATCGCGGAGAGGCGTTGCGGAACGTAACATTCTCCGCGGGGTGTGCGCCGCAATCCCCTCGTCAAGAGGCGGATATATCGTTTCCTGGTTTCTTGCCAGCTTTACCGATGATAGGAGCGACAAAAATCGCGATAACATGCATTCCGGAATGATTCAATGCACGATGTAACGATAAATAATGCCCAAACGATGCGTCGCACATCGATCGTTCGAGCCCTCGCCAAGATTCCTACGATCATTGGACTTTCAGATGTGTCGCGCTTCTCCTCGCGATTCTGCTTTTCGCGAAGCTACACGCGGCAGGGGGGGTGGATGGGAGAGCGGCGGAGAGTTGAACGTTCCGCTCTGAGCGGGCGGCGTCGTTTGCACGCGCGACGCGCGAGCTTAAGTTATTGTAATGCTATTCATGAAAGCGTGCGCGCGGGGCGCTACGCAAAGCCGACACGGACAGTATCCGTGTTCGGTTCTGCCTTTTTTCTCTCCCCTCTCTTCTGTTTTTCCATTTTTATTTGCACGTGGACGCGACACGCGATCGTTCGATGGACGTCAGCCGTTGATTCCACGCGGTTGCGCAATCGCGACGCGGAAACGTGTTCGCGTGCCGAATTCCGGAGCGCGGATCGCGGAGTCCTCGCGTTTAAGCGAATCATTCCGCAACGTCACCGTTGCGACCAGCGAGATCTCGATCCTCTCGACCGAGCAATCGTGCGCGGACGCGCGGATTTCAAGAGGGATATTGCGAGCTGTAAGTCTCTGGTTCTTCCGGGGCAAACGGAGGGAAACGGGTTCTGGGTCTGGAGTGAGAGTTTGACGGCAAATTGGATTAGACAGGTGTTGCGTCCACCAGTGAGGTATTTTCTGCGTTTGCGGCCGTCCGGCATGCACGATACGCATTCGCGCGAGTTGCAACGAAAATAGAACTGCGCACGTGTCAATCACTCGCTCGCGTGTTTTTACGCATTATCGCGACAACGTTCGACACTCTTCGACTTCGACGCCTCGCGCGATAATATCATCCGTCCGCTTCGATTAATGAAGGCACGAGAAAGTGCGCCGCGCCGCTTTGCGAGGTATCGATTCGCACGGGAGAGCCGGGCCGGCAGATTAACGTTATCGAATAATATGCCGGTCGAATAATATGTCGCGAACATTAAGTTATTATAGTATTCAGCTACTTTTAGTGAAGTAATGGACGTAGTTGTTTCGTTATCGTTTACGTCACGCGTGAATATGCATGGCGCATACATATGTATGCAGTATCGCGGTCTTCGTGGCATGGATGCATGAAAAGAGCGTGAAGTCATTTGCAAAAGATGTCCTTGAATCGGAAGACACGGCAAAAAGCGTTGCATATTATTCGCGGCATGCCCCCTTTGTAACGACGAACGCTCGCAACGCTCTTCTTTTTCCTCCCTCCCTCTCTCCCCCCTCCCAGCGCATAGCGCACACATCACGCTACCCCCCGCTAAACCCCGTGGAGAGATTCGTTTAATCGCCGTGCGCATGAAGCGATTCGCGATACGAAAAGCCTGCAGACGACGCGGGATCTTCGAGTCGCGGAACTCGCGAGCTTCGCGCGTTTCTCTTCTTCTATTCTATTCGCTTCATCATCGCGACTTCTCTCATATCGCATTTGCGATTCTCGCCGGAGGAGAGCAGAGTTGCTTCCGATCATGCTTCCGAAATGCGCGCGGGACCTTTGATCTTTCGCGAAACTCCAGTTTGCATCGAGTTGTGTCATACACGTCGCGCCGTTCCTCGAGTCTCGTCTCTCTTCCGTCTCCTTTTTCTCCTATCGCTTTTCACCCCCTGAAACCCCATCGCCGCGGGCCCGTTCCGGCGAATCAAAACGGAGCAACGCGAGGGTTGATCGCCCGCGATGAGGGATGGACAGTGCGCGGATTCCGTCGCGATCGGCAGCCGTAGCCTCGCTTTCGGCCGCCTTTAACGCGAGGCGGGAGGGGGCGGGGGAATGCGGTGCCCCAGATTCGGCCGTGTCTGCTCCAACAGTCGTTCAACCCTCGGCCTACATTCACCGGCACCCCCGTGCTGACGTCACTCGCTGTTCCACACGCAGGTGGTCTCCCTTGTCCCCGTATTGGTCGCCGATATTACGTTTATACACGGACACGGGGCCGCACGTGCACTTCTCCTCTTCCTCCCTTTCTCCCTTCCTCGCTCTCTCTCTCTCTCTCTCTCTCTCTCTCTCTCTCTCTCTCTCTCTCTCTCTCTCTCTCTCTCTCTCTCTCTCTC